>PVJA010008522.1:28382-64385 GCA_004027025.1 Myocastor coypus | reverse complement strand
TTTTTTTTTTTTTTTTGCCTTTTTGAGACAGGGTTTCACTATGCAGTTCAGGCTGGCCTTGAGCTCAGTTTTGTAGCCCAGGCTGGTCTCGAACTCGCACGGATCCTCCTGCCTCAGCCTCCCGAGTGCTGGGATTACAGGCGTGAGCCACCACGCCCAGCTATCCTTACTCTCTTAAAGTACTTATCAACCTTTAATATTGTGTGCATTATTGAAAGACATGAGCCCCTTAAAATTGTTTTGAGAATAAACAGAGTTTAATCAAGATATTAATGAAATATTTCTACTAATCGTAAGAAAAAATAAGATTTTTAGACAAATTTTATTTACCTATAGACTTTATTCTTTTTAAAGTTCATTCCATCCTCTCCTTTCATGACTCAATATTTCTTGTAGCTAAAGCAAACGGCACAAAAAAGTAAAGAAATAACAGGTATATCTGAAAACTTCTAAAGTTTGAGTTTATCTATAAAATTTGTTCAAATTTCACATCTTTCTACTAGTTACCACCATGAGTACTGTGTTTCCTAATTTTTTGACTAAGCTCTTTAAAGAAAAATGAAACCCTGCATCAGAATTGCATGACTGAAATAATATGGTCATAATTCTTTCAGGAATTGAAATCGTGCAGTTGAGCAGAATGAAACTGAATCACATGGTTGAACTTAAATATCTGGTCAGAGCTGCTTTAATGTTGTCAAGTCCCTTGTTCAAAACTAAGTATTAGAATAATCTGCTATAATTGTATCTTAATTAAACTTGAGAAGTGGCATGAAGTGAGACTTTGTGAGTTTTTCTAGTATAAGCAGCAAAAGTATGTAAAATGTCCTTAATTAATCAGATTTAATTTCATACTACCAAATTTACTGTAATAAATGAATCAGGTCACAAATTTGGCTACTGCCTTTCAAGCATTTCAAAACATTATACCTATAAAAGATGACGATCCTGGGCCAGGGAGATAGCTCCGTGGCACAAGTACCTGCCTGTAGAGTGTAAGGTTGTGAGTTCAAACCCTGGTCCCACTTAAAAAAAAAAAAAAAAAAAAATCATAATCCTGAGCTCACAAAAGGAAAAGGGCTTTTTAAAAGTTTTTATTTTTAGTATCAGGGATCAAACTCAGGACCTTGTGGTTGGCCAGCAGGCATTTATACAGCTGATCTATCTCCCCAGCCCAGGAAAATAGCTTTTGTTGAAACTTTGAAGATTATGTACACCAGTTTGTATATTTAAGTACAACCTCTTTTCAGAGTTCATAGAATCTTCACTACCTGAGGTTTTGGCTTTCTTCCTGGGCATGTGTCAACATCACTCTAAAAATTTACCAGAAAAATAAATATTTTTAACAAATGAAGAGATTTTTTTAAAGAACAAAACAAAATAAAGAGAAAAAGAGAACGATTTCCCTGCCAGACAGCACTTAGGGACATAAAAACCGCCTTGATCATATTTCAAGCTTGCTGGCTCAGAAAGTTACTATAAGTGCTATACTATCTCTGTGTTGCGGTCTCCCCATTTGTAAAGCAGGAATGGAGGCCCCTTCTGCGGTCCCTGACTGCTGGTGAACTTACGAGAGAATGAGAGACGAGAGCAGGAAGAGATATCCATAACTCTATCTACATAGAGGAGCTTCCCAAACACCAAAGTCACATGCATTAGGAATTAGGAGTGATTTTTATTTTTATTATTATTATTATTTTTTTTGTCCTTTTGCGACAGGGTCTCGCTATGCAGTTGAGCCTGGCCTTGAGCTCACTTTTGTAGCCCAGGCTGGTCTCGAACTCGCACCAATCCTCCTGCCTCAGCCTCCTGAGTGCTGGGATTACAGGCGTGAGCCACCACGCCTGGCTAGGAGTGATTTTTAAACTCATAAAATTTCCTGGAGGAAGTTCCCCATTTCTTATACATGTAAAACATTATTTTTAAAATTACAGTAGCAAGTTCAAAGATAAATTCATTTCCCTCATGTGTTCCATATTGTAACCTCTGGGATATAGCACTTTTCTATTTCCCTGAATTGATTTTTTTTTTTTTTTGAGTCTTAATTGGTCTCTCTAGACAATTCCACAGGATACAAAAACAAAACAGTGTCTGGGAGTAGTAGCGACGAACAGGTGCAAAAACATACCACTGAAAAGCTAGCTAAACCTCAAAGGTAGAAGTCCCGAATAGAAATTAAATGAGAGACGCACCGTCTCCTCAGTGCGCATATGTTGGTCAACTGGGGCTTCTTTTATCAGAGGGATCTTTATCAGTGTAACAAGCCTGTTTCAATGCTACCCACGGCATGAGGCTCATTCCTACTTTGCATGGAAATAGATTATACAGCTTCAATTTTCAATAGACATGCCCCAACATCGTGGGTCTCTCAGGAGACAGCAGCCACGTTGACAGGGGAGGCAGAGGGCTAAGCAATTTCATGCAATATTTAAAATGTTTGTTCCTGCTGTCCAGCAAACTGTGATTACCAAATAGGCTGATTCACCACTTCCAGCTGTCAGAAATAATAGCCTCTCCGATTACAGGTGCCTGTTGCAGGATGACTACCTTGGTGACTAATGTCTGGTCTCTGAAAAATATGCATGTTCACATATTGATTATGAGATGAACTTTAATTTTTATGTGAAATGGATGGTTGCGGATTTGCTTTTAACAATAGGAATGAAGACTGTAGCCTCAAGTGAGGAAACCCAACACCGCAATGGAGGGGCTTGGGCTGACCCGCTGATGCTCTGCTCCTTTTACAGAGTGGTCTCCACACTGGCACAGGGCTAATTGGGGAACTCGAGTGATCTTTAGCGGTGATTTGTTCTTGGATGCAGGACCTTCAAGGTTATGATGATGAAACTCTCAGGTAAACTAAGACTAGTTGCTTAATCGAAGGGAAACGTGTCACTTATTTTCCGTGTGCACTTTGATTTGAAATAATGCAAAGCCACGTATCATCTACCAGAACAGCTGACAATTGTACTGGAGCTCTTGTGTTGTGAAGTCCGAAAGAAGACCAAGCAGTAAGAGTTTTTATGCTATTCCCTGAGCATTAGATCTCAGTAAAGACTTGTGTAGGTGTTTCCTAATTGTTTTTGTCAGAGTTTTCTGATCTCTGAGATATCTGGGGACCCTGCCAATGTGATCCCATAATAATGTAAAGGAAACCAAAAGTATGTTATTTGGGTTGGACTAATCTCCAAGTTGATGAAGTATATTGATGTTCCATTCTTGGAGAAGTTGAAGACCATCTCAGACTTAAACACAGTACCATGTTACAATAGGATATGGTAGGAGGATTTTCCTTTTGGAGCCCATGAGCCTAGGCTATGAAAAAGGAAATACAAATTTCTGTATCAGTCATCCTGGAAAATGACAAATATGGGACAGAAAATGAAGTCAAGGAGGAGAAATGTAAAATTCTACAAGCATCTGGTGTATTCAGAACTCCCTTAGAGAGAAGAGAGGAAGCAGGCTCACAGCTGCACAGGGAGACATGTATGAGAGACCCCAAGATAGGACACATGCCCTAGGGCCCCATGTTCAGCACTGCCAGGATCTTCCCTTTCTGTGCACCCTAGAATTTCTAGCAAACCCTTACAAAACACCTGTAAGTTGGTCATAGCTGAATTATGAGCAGTTGAGGGACAGGCTTAAACTGGTCACATGCTTGCTTGCGAACGTTGTATCTCTCTGCCTCTGTCTCTGTCTCGTCTCTATCCCTCTCTCCTTCCCTTCCTCCCCGTATCCCTTCCCTTTCCCTCTTTCTGTGCTGGGAGTTGTACTCAGGGCCTTCACACAGAGTAACATTCCCAGCCCTTTCATATGTGTTATTTTGAGACACAGTCAGTCACTAAGTTTCCCAACCTGGGTTCGAACTTGCAATCCTCTGTCTCAGCTTCCCAGAGTACTCAAGGTTTTCACTGTTAATCCTCTAGGAGGCTTCTCATGCTTTCTTCCATAACAGCCTTTCTTTGGAAATTTTGTTATTGTAGATGAACCACACATTTACATGTCATTTGTGTTTCTTGCCTTTATACATAGAAAATAGAATATATTTTCTTTATACATATACATATGTCTCAGTTACTTTTCTCTCATTGCTGGGACAAATACTTGACATCCAAAATGAAGGAAGAAAAGGTTTATTTAACTTCCGCAGTTGCTGGAGGTTTCAGTCCATACTGGGCTGGCTCCCAGGCAGACTGGCACATGGCTCCAAGCAGCAGTTCATGGCAGTGGAACAAACTCAACAGAGGCAACAGAGAGGGAGTCTGTCTCTCTGTCTCTCTTATATGACAGTCAGGCTCTCTGCCTCAGGATATCTGCCTCAGACCACTCCCATAATCCCAACAACACTAAGATCCATTATCCTAGCAGCACTAAGATCCATAATTCCAGTGGTACGAAAGCACATAATCCAAATGCATCATGAGTTGGTCTCAAACTCTAGAAGCTCTTGCCCCATGACTGCATGAAGCTTTGGGGGACAACTAGACACAAACCATAACAACATAGAAAACAAGATGTTTTATCCCCCAAGAAGCAATCTATAACCTGTGCATGTGACATCTCCCTGTCTCAGAAGGCATGGATGTGAAGAAGGGAAAACATCTTGAGAGAGACTGCATTTCATTAGGAGGTGACCTTCAACAGAATGACACAGGGAAAAGTGATCTCCCAACCTGAAAGGTACCTGTGATGAGTTCCTGTTCTATAAAATGCGGGGAATTAATTTTAGGAACAACTGGAGGTCAAGAGCAGAATATTTATTGAGAGAAAGAAAGCTTCTGTCTGTGAGAGAAGGGACCCAAGGGGGACCCGAGTGGGTTGCCTGGGAAGTTGCCTTTTCCAGGGGTTTTATAGAGCAAAACCATGTGATAAGGCGGGACAAGAGTCAGAGATGGGGCTATGGTCAACCAATGAGATTACAAGAACCATTGCTCAAGTAAAATTGATTAAAGTCGGGATCCAATGGGAAAGCAAGTCACATAGCAAGCGGGCAAGAGTACCACCTGTTGGGCTCGGGCTCCTGACTCTTCCAGGCTCTTTCAAGGTGATTGATACTTATTTAGCATATCAGTACCTGATGCCCACCCTTAGTATGTGGCTGCTTTAGCTTACTCTTGTCTCAAGATCTGGCCCAAGACAGAGGAGATAGGGACTACTATATAGGAAGCTAGCACCCCTGTGATGCTGGTGAGCTGACCACCGCTTTAGCCTCAACAGTCACCATCCCTTTGAGCTCCTTTATAGAGGGGAGCATCGATTTCTTCATAAGTAGCTTCTGCAGTGACAACAAGAGCCAATGGATCAAGCTTCATTACTTTATAGTAATTGGGTGGCTGGAGATCAGTCTTTATCATCTGATCATTGTCGGGCAAGCATGGCGGCCTCTGGTAGGATGTAACTGGGGCAATCTGTGGACTCACTGGCTGCAGTAATACTGAATTCCAGTGCTGCCGTGGCATATGTGTGACTCGAAGTGAAGTTTTGGCCGGTCCTTTGGGCAAACGGGGTATTTCTTAATTTTCCAAGGCTAGCAAATCCACATGTGGATAAAGACTGGAATCTGAGTTGTTTGTTACAACAGGACTTGGGGAGCTGAAACTTCAGTCTGAAAGCTGAGCACTCATGCTGCTGAAGTGTCACTGAGTGGTTCTGGGCATGAAAGGGCTGGGACTTAGATCAAAGAGGTCAGAAGATGAAACAGAAGCCTCTCTGGACATAGGGTAGCTCTGTTCTGGAGCTTATGTTGCTCCCAAAGCATTTACTGGTTTTGAATAAACCTCTCCTAACCAAGAGTGGTGCTATGCAAATCTTCACCCACTTGGATGAGCCCAGCAGTTACATCTTCATTCTCCATCACCACGAGCAGGCCTATGGTCCACTCCTGTCCCTCCCGATGTGTCTTACAAAACTTCTGTCTGGAACTTCACGCTACCAAGTGGTGACTTTACATCCCCTTATCCCTACATGTCTAAGAGGTGCTGCAAACTCATATTCAATCAATGAGGTCTTATTCTTTTACACAGATCTATAATTGACTATGTAAAACTGAAAGGTAAATCTTGAACAGCAAGTAATGCAGAGAGAGATAATGTAATACATATGTTCAAAGATATAAATATTAAATCCTTTTCTGAAGCCAAGGTTTTCCAAGAGCAAAGACAGATCAGGAGATGCATAGGAACTGACCTCAAAACAGGACATGTGAGGAAGAAAGCCAGAAGCTGGGAACCTGTGGCTGCTGCTGCTGGTGGTCCTTAGGTCTGTACTAGTATTCCATCAGGTTAAATGTGATGCAATACTTTGCCTTGGGTTTAATTATAGCAAATATACTTAGGGAAAGGCTCAGGCAGATAGTTCAGTGGATTAAAGCACCTGCAAAGAGGCCCAGGTGCCAAGGGTTCGATCCCCAGGCCTGCCTTGCAAGCTCTGCCCCCAGTGCATGCTGAGAGGGCTATTAAGACTGGGCATGGTGGTACGCACCTGTAATCCCAGCTCCTAAGAAGCTGTATACAGGTGGATTAATATGAGTCCAATCTAGCAGTGAAACCCTGAACACTCTGTAGACCCTTCCTCAAAATACAAAACAAAGCAAAACAAAAGCAAATATACTTAGGTAATGGTAAAGATTTAGTCACCATTTTTCTATACAAAAGCCAAATGAACAGAAGTTCGATTGATTTGTTTAAAATATGGTATACTAAGTTTCTGACTGACACAATCATTAGGAAAGTAGAATGTATCCAAACTGTGATCAAGTTTTTGATACAATATTTAGACATACATTTTATCACAAGTTTTTTTGAATCTTGCATAATGCTAGCAAAAGACTGTGTGGCAGAAATGAATTTGCATTTGAAATTAAAAATCCCAAATAGGGGCCCGGTGGGATGGCTCAGTGGTCTAAAGCGCCTGCGGCTACAAGGACCGCAGTTCGATCCCCGGCACCACATGCTGCGCCAGCCTTACCCTCGGGGCGGGCTGAGCCAGCCATAAAAATGAGTGAATAAACAAAGGTTCTGAAACAAGAAAATAAATAAATAAATAAAATTAAAAAAAAAAAAAAAACACCAAACTTTAAAAAAAAATAAAATAAAATAAAAATAAAAATCCCAAATAACTAGAGAAATTATATTTTTTATTTTAAAGTATTTTTAATTATAAGTAAATATCCACTGTACTAGAATTTTGAAAAAAAATAAATATAGGACTAAGTAATATCCAGCCTTTTATGACACAGTAAATATAACTATACAGCCTATATTTTATAAGCACTACTTGATCTTCCTTTATGGAATGGAATATGTAGCCTACCACTGCACCCCACCTTTGGTAGCACCTTCCCACTGAACACTGTGACATCCAGCCACACATAACCCCTTTTGAGGCCCTTCACAGTAGGGAAGAACGTGAATCTCTGATCGCCTCCTACATCATTAGTCACTGCAGTCTCTGTGTCCCCCCACAGACTCTGAGCTCCCCAAGGGCAGAAACCATAATTATTCATCTTAGTCTTCCCAGCACCTGGCACATCTGCATAATATATGCACTCAATTAGGGTTAACTAAATGAATGTAAACTACTTTTATTTTCAGAGGTCTTCTAATTATGTAAAATAGCATAGCTATAATGAATACCAGAATCCTAAATGTAACGTAACAATACGTCTCTCTGTTTTGGAAATTTCTTTTAAAAAGAAATGAATTTTAATCAACTGTGTATTTCCTAATTATATAAGCAAAAACATTTTTTGAATTATCCCAGATTTTTAATGTCTTCTTGTATGCAAGTGTGTAGAAAAACGGGGTCTTCTGCTACATTTATTAGTCCTGTTTGGTTTTAATTAGCATTGTTAATATAGAACAAAACACACACATGTATGTGCACATGTACGCACTAACACAGGAAGCAGATAGCCATAGTTTTTACATTTTAGTCCCACATTTGAAGGCACTTAGAGATAGTGAATTGCTATCTAAGAATGTATTATAAAATGTCAATGTATGGGAAAAATCTAAATAGAAATGCTAAAGATTTTAATGAGAGTTAGCTACGAAAGCTAGTATGAACTTTGCCTCAAACACTAGTAATAAATAGTTTTTCACCTGGACCCATATTTAGCAAGGGTCATCATCAAACATAGAACTGTAACAAATGTCATAAATGCCAAATTCTGATTCTAGGATTTCGTTCAGCTCCTCTTCCCTTGTCCACTTTTTTTTTTTGGGGTGTGTGTGTGTGTGTGTGTGTGTGTGTGTGCATGTGTGTTTGAGACAGGATCTCGCTATGCTGTTCAGGCTGGCCTTGAACTCACTTTTGTAGCCCAGGCTGGTCTTGAACTTGCACTGATCCTCCTGCCTCAGCCTCCCAAGTGCTGGAATTACAGGTGTGTGCCACCACACCCAGCTCAGTTATATTTGTTGATCAGTAGTTTCCATGGGTAAATCAAATGACCTTGTCCATTGATAAATTATGATGCTGTTGTTGGTAATTCTAGCTACGTGTTAGGTAAGGAAAAAATAAGTGTGAAGTGACCAGTCATTTTCACAAACCTCAAAAATATCAAACTGAAACAAGGGATTATTAAATTAGTTTGGAGCCCATTGAAAATTACACACTCCATTCACTGCTGAATATTAATGGATTTTAATACATTCTTTTTGTTTAAAATGGGCTTATAATTCATAACTGTATTTCTGTAAGTAGTGGAAGTGGTTTACAATTGAAGTGCTCATGTGAGACTGTTGAATATAAAATGAGTAGGATGAAATAGCCAGCCCTGCAGTGCAGTGGCTCTCAGGTGAGAGGGACCTCGCCTTCCGAGGATGTGTAGTGTAGCAAGGACTAAAGACACTTTTGGTCTTTACATCTGGGAAAAAACTGCAGAAGTAGAAGCCTGGGATGCTACTAAACACTACAAGGCACAGGAGAGACACATTGCTTCCCCTAACTAAAAGATCATCTGCTGCCATGCCAGCCCTGCCCCCAGGGTGTGCTGGGAGGGCAACTGAGACTGGAGGCGGTGCCTCTGGCTCAAGCCTGTAATCCTAGCTCTTGGGAGGCTGTAAACAGATGGATCACTGCACATCCAATCTAGTAGTGAGACCCTGAACACCCTGTACACTCTTCTATAAAATGCAAAGAAATTTTTTTTTAAAAAAGATTATCTGGCCCTAAATGTCAAAAATCCAATGCTGAAAAACTCCAAACAACAATGAAACCAGAAAGCAGGTAATAATTAATATAACTAGGCATTCAAGTTGTCTTCTAGCTTATTGCCTCCTGAGTCAATTGATAGAATATTGCTAATGATAGCTTTACAAAGAGCAGTGAAGTATTCTAATGTTCCCCATGGAAGTGTGTTGCTGGCTGGTCTCTTACTTGTTTTCCAAACCAAAAACTCAAGATGAGTTTGTCACTTGTAAAAATAGTAAAAAACTAAACTATTTTCAGGGTGGGGATTGCAAAGTGCAAAATGGTGGTTCTCAAACTTTGAACAAAATTCACTAGTGAGTTTATTTAAAATGCAGTTCTAGGACACCTAATTAAAATATTATTCCCTGATGAACATCTCCTCAAAGGACCGTATTTTGAGAAATATTATTTAGTGAAGCAAATCATTAATATAACCCTTAGACTAGCACTTTCCAAACTGGGACCATCGCAGTTATCTGTGGAATGTTCTAGAAATATGAGCTTAGTCCTAGAAATGCTAGTTCAGTAGGTTTTGGACCCAGGCTTATTCTCCCCTTCGTTCTCCTCCTCTGAGTCCCGAAGTGTGTGCTACTAATCAGCCAGGGATAGATTAGCCACAATAATCTGTTATTAAAAAATATTATTTGACCTAAATTTATTTTTTGAAAGACGCTAAATGAAATCCTATTCAAACATGAAATTTTTAAACAGTCCTGTAGCTGGATATAGGAAAAGTATCAACTTCTACTTTAGACCCAGCTTTCTAGCTACACGCTTGTGGGTTCTTGAGGTAAGCTGAATTTCTTCTTTAGTAAGATGGAAATAATTAAATCTACTCTATGAAAGAATTTTGCACAGTAAAATAAATAACTGTAAGCTTAAAAGATAGATAATCTTTATTAACTTTAATGATAAATATCAATGAGACAGTTTCAAAACAGGTTAGTAGGACAGTTACAATAATCGATACATTGTATATTGTTGTCTTCGTAGTAGTTATTCAGAGTACAAGATGCAGACATGATAGCTTGTCTAAACACTATTAGTACAAATCTTTCTTCTCATTGAGCTAAGAGAAAGTAGCCGTATACCTATCCTCACTACTTGGTATATATAGGTATAAATACAGATACATAGACATATATAAACATAACTAATATATACGCACCTATTTGGGACATGGACTCATAGTCACACATCTGTGACCTCCCAACACCCCCAAAATGTGTTCTATCAATGCTCCCTCATGAATTTCGTAGCAAAGCAAACTGATACTCTGCCATGACCACCACATCACTTTGATGTTTAGAATCCAGTTTTCTAGTTGAACTTCGGAAAACACTGTGGAGCAGTGATGACCTAGGTAACTTTGAAATAGACCCAGATGATTCCTGCTTCTTGATGATCATAGGTTTATTTACTCCTACCCCATGAGTACTTGTTGGGACTTTGTGACTCCCTCGTGCTGCACAAAATATGGCAGCAGCGATGGGATGTCATTTTCGAGATTAATTTACAAAAGACTGTAGTTTGTTTATTTGGGAATCTCTCTCACTTCCTCATTCACATCTTTTAGCTGAAGTCAGCTATGCATGGTGAGTGGCTGTATAGATTGTCAACTAGCAAGGAGCTGGCATCTCTGGCCAACAAAAGGAAAAGACTGGAGGCCTCCCAAGATCCACACAGGTGAATGGAAGTGAGCCATCCCCAAAGCAAGACAAGAGATGGTCAACCCATGTTATCTTTTCTTGAAAACCTATAGGCAGATCTGAGCCAGAGGTACTTAGCTACACTGGAATCCTTGATCCATGGAAACTTAGAGAGTATATTTTCATTTCTTTAAGTCTCTAGAGACTGAGAAAATTTGCGGCACAGCGACAAATAACCAGTGCAAATGTTACCACCATTCTGGTTATACGTTTAAGAATGTGATAAACCTTCAAAAGAAGGTCATCATGGAAGAGAATAAAATTTAAAAATATTCTTGGGTAAATCCAAAGAATAATTAAGGCAATTTTTATGGCTCGACACAGTACATACTTATCATTTACAACTGGCAAACATAAGAGTTGTTCCATAATTGGCACGTCCAGACCTAGCTATAGATATATCAGATATGAATTTTTTTGGAAATAATGTCTGAAAACTTCCATATCACAAGAAATGAATGGCTCATAAAAGTGACTTAAACCATAACTAAGGATTACAGTGATGACTTGGAGAACTGATAATCAAAATGACCTTCTTATGACTTTTTTTTTTTTGTCTTCTTGAGACAGGGTCTCATTGTGCAGTTCAGGCTGGCTTTGAACTCACTTTTGTAGCCCAGGTTGGTCTCAAACTCACACCGATCCTCCTGCCTCAGCCTCCCAAGTGCTGGGATTACAGGCGTGAGCCACCACGCCCCGCTATGACTGTTTTAAAGTTATCATGATTGCAGAAATATCATTTGGGTCATTGAGTAAAACTGAAGTCCTAAAACAATCATAGAATTAAACAGGAAACTAGTTTCCAAGATTCAGAAATGGTTTCTATGAAATCTTTGACTAGGAATTACTTCTGGTATCCTCAATTTGGTTTCCCTTAAAGTATAGAGGAGTATGTCACTTACTAGGGCCACTGTCACACTCTTGAGCTAATTGCTTCTTCTCTAGCAGAAAGTCACAGTTTCTACAAGGGTGATTGGAAACACAGACCATCATTTCTGAGAATAAATAAGATCCTACACACAGGAACCTTACCTGAGCCACCTTTGAAATGCATCATCATCTTTATACAAGTAACCAACTCAAAAGACTGATGGACACAGATGAATATGAGTTGATGATTCCTCCTGCAAGCTTAGGATACTCCTTTTAACTCACACAAGGTCTTAAAAGAGATCAAGTCAATTCTCTGCATGTTGCATGAGTAAACCCATAGCATTACTCACTTTTAATGTAAAGATGTTTTCTTTAGGGGACTGCATGGCATGAGACTCTAAGTGGTGTCTTTAAGGGACAAGAAGCAGTTTTGAGCTGACAAGGATGAAACTGTCTTTCTGTATCTGCATTCCAATATTTAATTTCTATATTTGAGTTTCAACATTGCTCATTTTATTAACCTAAAAAATAGGATGGCTAACAGAAACCTCAGATGATTGTAAGAAATATCTGAAATAGTCCAAGTGTATTCATTTTATTTCTAGCACGAGGGTTTAATAGAAATGTAAGTTATGAGATTAAAACTATTTATTTAAATATTGATTATAAGGCCTGGCAAGATAGCTCAATGGAGCTAAGTGCCTGCTTAAGCAAGTGCAGGGACCAGGATTTGATCTCTGGTAGTCTAAGCCATGCCAGCCCAGCCCTGGGCACACTGAGCCAATGACTAAGTCTGGGCATGGTGACACACACCTGTAATCCCAGCTCTGGGGAGACTGAAAACAGGAGGATCACTTAGAGTCTGAGCTGCATGGTGAGACCCTGCACCAAATACATTAAAAATAAATAAATAATAAATACTTATTTATGATAATTATTCTGTATCATTTCTGATCAGAAGTATATGTGAATTCGTGGACTTTCCTTTCTCACCAATAGTGCTCTTATTTTTGGAGTGTTGAAAAAAAATCATTTAGCATCTAGAATTTGAGGTAGCTAAAAGATGATTCAATGAATCAAACCATCAGTCAATCAACGATTATAAAAGACTTGCTAGACATAAAAAGACACTCGAAGTTAAGATAGAAAGTTTCTTTCTGAAATCTATACCACGGAGAATACACTCAGTCAGAGAAAAATGAATCTAGCAGAAGCCAATGACACAATCGACGACAAGTCTGGGGTTGCAGCTCAGGGGCAGAGCAATTGCCTAGCAAGCGCAGGACCCAAGTGCCAAAAACAAAGCAAAAGAGTAATGATACTCAGAAATGAGTAAGCTTATCTTTAATTTTAAGTGAATTTTGCATCAATTTAACACTATGTTTAACAAGTGGGTTCTCTGCGATGAGGAAAAAGCCTACGAATCAGTATAGTTGGTGTCTCAGAGGCTCAGATTTCCTTGCCGGGACAAATACACAACACCCAAAATGAAGGGAGGAAAGATTTGTTTCGCTCACCGTTTCTGGAGGTTTCAGTCGGTACTCAGCTGGCTTCAGGGCAGAGGGTCGCATGGTAGAGGGCAGCAGTTCATGGTGGTGGGCAATAGCAAGAGCAAAAGGAAGGAGTAACAGCAGCAATAGCAACAAAGAGACAATCTGTCTCTCTGTCTCTTATGTTACATTCAAACTATCTGCCCCAGGCTGGGTGTAGCACTCAGACCCATAATCCCAGCCTTGGCTCATACATTAATCTCAAACTGTAGAATTTTGCCCCATGACTGGATAACACTTTTTAGGGACAACTAGATGCAAACCATAACAACTGATTACAAATAATTAAATTTGTTGTTTTTCTCATTCCTTTTATGATATACAAATATGTAGAAATTAAAGAAGTACTTTTTTGATTTCTCAAACAACAATCTTTAACGTTGCTGATCATTTTCATAGGACCTTTGCATAATTTTAAGCAACTGAGATTTATATCATGAAGGCTGTATAAAAATAAATGAGTGAACATCTGAAAGACTTGAGGGGAAAAGGGAGGATATTTAAAAAGAAAAGAAAATACTGATATACTACTGAGAAAGAAAATATACATGTAAAGTATGAAATGAATCTTATTTTTTTAAGTTAGGTAGAACTGTTAAAACAAGAATATTACCCTAGGACATTGCTATGGTTTGTGTCTAGGTGTCCAGCCAAAGCCTCACACAGTCTTAGGGGGGCTTCTGGAACTTGTGACTATTAGGGGTGTGGGTGCTGCACCCCCCCTGGGGCAGGAAGTTTGCATTTCAATATGAGGAAGGAACAGAAGTTAACTGCTTGAGCTGCTGCTTCTCCTCCCTTTGCTCTTGATCTTTGCTGCTGCCATCAAAGGTTGTTTTCTGCCGTGTGCCACTCAGCCTTGGAGCCAGCTAAATACAGACTGAAACCTCCAGTAACTGTGAGCTAAATAAACCTTTCCTTCCTTCATTTTGAATGTTGGGCATTTGTCCCAGCAAGAGAGAAGAGTAACTATGATAGACCTAATGCACAAAAGAGAAGAGTGTCAAAAGGAAGGCGCATGGGGTACATGACACCTACAAAGTGAGACGAAATCCACAAGCGACAAAATAAAAACCTCAACTAATTAAAAGCCTGAGTAACATAAGCAGGATACTTGAATGGACCACTCCTCACTGAAATCACACCTAAAGCCACAGACCCCAGCTCTCAATAGGTGCTAAGTTCAACTCCTTCACAGTAACAACTGGAAAGATTCAGTTGTCTATGAAATCCTCAAGGAACACAGACATCCCAACTTCAGCAAAGGTATTTCAGAGTGTAAGAAAAGTGGAAAAGTACTAAATTTGCTTTCTGATTCATATGATACACTGTAGCTAAATGTAGTCAACGACAACAAATCATGGAAATTATAAAACTATCTGATTTGCATACAGACATTGATAGTTGGTCTCACAACTTGCATAACCAATTATGAAATTCAAAAAAAATTTCTGATAGGTGCAAAATCAACATATACATGAAAGTAACATCAGTTCATTTTATTAATCACCAAAGAAACATAGTGTCACTGAATGACTTTAATACTTAGAAAGTATGATGCCTTTAATACATTGAAAGAGACACGCTACACTCATGGGTTCACAGATTCTATTACAGTGAAGGTCAGTTCCTACTATATGAATTGGTTAGTTCAGATAATCACAAACAAAATTCCAGTACAATTTTTTGACAATGGAAAACCTATTTCTAAAATTCAGGCACAAGAGTAAACATGCAATGATAGTGGGGACATGGTTTAAAAATAAGCAGAGAGATCTATCTTTGCACTTCTGATATTGAATATATTGCAAAGTAAAATCATTAAGATTGTGTGGAATTGGCCTAGGAATAAAGAATACATCAGTGAAATTAAATAGATAACTTAGAAACTGGCCCTTGGATATTTGATAAATTGGACCGTGATAAATGCAGCATTTCATAGCAAGAGAGGAAATGACAGATTTTGCAATAAATACTTTGCAGACAATTGTTTTACCATTTGGAAAAACGACATAGTTATGTGAGTCTGTCTGGCAAGTATGATATTAAGTTTTCAATGAATTAAGTACTTAAGTATAAAAGACAGCACAATGCAAATAATAAAAGAAAGTATAAATGATTATGTTTATGTTCTTGAAGCAAAGATGTTCTGGAGATAACAAGAAATGAGAAATTTGATAAATGAGCAAAACAGAAGCTTAGACAGTAAATAGGCCAGGGTACTTTAGGAGAAAACATTTGCAATATAAGGATAAAGTGTTTCACCCATAATAAACAGATTCCTGCAAGCCAACTAGAAAAGCAAAGGTGGACCAGTAAACAATTAGTCAAAGACATGTTCAATCAGGGCCAGGCAGATAGCTCATCCAACGAAAGTGCCTGCTTATACAGGTGCAGGGACCAGGGTTCAATCCCTAGCAGCACATGCCAAGCCGGCCTGGCCCCCAGGGCCACTGAGCAGGCCACGGAGACCGGGCTTGGTGGTGCATGCCTGTAATCCCAGCATTTGGGAAGCTAAAAAGGGAAAGATCACTACAAATTCGATCTACACAGTGAGACCCTGTAAACTCTATACTAAAGGCATAAAAAACGAAAAGAAATATTCAATCATAGAAGATAAAATGCAAATGACTAATGCAGGCATAAAAATTTATTCAACCTTGCTGAGACTTAAAATAAGGGAAATAAAGATTCAAGCAATGTGTTAATTTATGAGATTGCCAAATATTTAGATGTGTAATGATACCAAATGTTTATGAGAGTATAGAAAATGTGACACTCTCACGTGATATAAACGTCAAAATGCATAAAAATCATTTGCCATGAATAACGAGGCACTTAACCTAAAAAAAACTGCTGTTTCTGGGAGTAGTATGACCTGGGGAAAAATACTTGTTGCAAAAGGTAGAAACATCCTTGTTCATACTTTGAGTATGCACTGAAACTGACCATGCTTGCTTTTTCTTGATATATACATTCAGTTTTTGTATTATTGTTATAATTCCTTAATTAACAAGAAACATTTTATTTGAATGAGTGTTGAAAAATTCTAGCAAAGTAAAAGACGAAATGGTATTCTAAATTTTGATAAAATGAGTCATCATTTTGGATGTTTTTCAGCTGTTCTTTTCAAGTTCCTGGAAAAGGTTTCTGTATTTTGTTGTATGTGCTTTGTTGGTTTCTGTTGCTGTTTAAGGGCAACGCAAATACAGAAAAAGCCAGATATTATATGAATTCTTTTTTCTAAAGTGAGAACTAAATAATAAATAAATAAAACAAGAGAGATGGATAAGGAGGGAGGAAGAGAGAGAGAGAGAGACAAAAAGAGAGAGAGGCTAATAACCCTTTTATTCTTGTTCTTTCAGAAATTAGTTTGTTTTCCACCTGTGCTGGGCTGCAGTTTCAGTTGGAATTGATTTTAGCTCTATTCACATAATGTGAGCTCTTTGGCTGGTTTATGACTGGGCATCTTCCACTTTAATTGATCTGATTTGCACACATAATTCTGGTGGAATTATTCATTGTAGTGTGTACCTTCGAATCTCCCATTATCCTTGCTTTTCTCCTGTGAATGCATTGCATTAATTTATCTACAAATTTCTCCTTTCTCTAGAGGCGTCTCTTGGTTATGTAAATACTTTTGTACACATTTCTTATTACAAATTGTTGTGAAATATTATGTTCCCTCATTTCTTTCCTGCTGAGGTTAGGACAGAGGTCTCAGCAACTTCCAGTTTGCAGTTTTCAGCGATTGTTCTTATGATAATCCACAGCTGTTTGTCCATAGCTCTGATATTAATAGCATAAATATTGTAATGAGCATTAAAATGTTGACACAGCGTTCCAGCTCTCAAATAACAGAGCTTCGCTTCTAGTACAATTGGATCTTTAGTTTTCAAGGTGTTAGTGGTAGAAGTAAGTGCTTTTCAAGGCAATGCAATCTTGTTCGTTCTACTATAGTAGAGCAATCAAAGATACTAAGTGTAGACATGAGTTTCAATGGCAAAACAATGTGTGTGGGAAGACAATGTATGTAACATTGTATTACTCCAAGTCTGTGTAGTATAAGTGTCTTGTTGCTATTGGCTATTTTTAAGATACTTGAACTATGAACTTGTATTTTCCATGTCAAGTTAAAGTATGTGTGATGATCAGGTATATTCTGGTGTCCTTTTATTTTTTATTTTTTTTTTTATTTATTTATTTTTTTTTTTTTTGTCTTTTTGAGACAGGGTCTCGCTGTGCAGTTCAGGCTGGCCTTGAGCTCACTTTTGTAGCCCAGGCTGGTCGCGAACTCGCACCAATCCTCCTGCCTCAGCCTCCCGAGTGCTGGGATTACAGGCGTGAGCCACCACGCCCGGCTCTGGTGTCCTTTTAAACGCTGTATATTTCTCCTGCTCTGTGGCGAAGGTTGTGCCTTACCTGCCTGCCTGCCTTTCCACGTTCCTATTTTCTTTCCTAGGTCCTCTCCTGTGTTCTTCCTTTTGGTCTTTTTTCTACATGACAAAACAGCTTTTAAAAAGCTCACTATATTTAATTCTACCTCATATATTACATATATTAGCTCTATGGTAAAATAAATGGTGCAGTTTGGTTCAGATTGTCAAATTACCATGGCCTTAAGTGCAAGCAATCAGACTTGAATATTCATGATGCATTCATTTCCACAATTTCTAATCTAAGAAGAAAATGTCATGAGCAACAGTTATGATTAATAAAATGCACCTGTGCTGAATAAATAGGAAACTGTAAATGGGTGCATTGTTCTGATAGTCTTCTGATCTGTATTAGATTATATCTTGAAATATTAATATTCTGGGTGACAATGTGGTATGACTCATACAGCCTGCTGAATTAAATGTGGATGAGTTTTATTAAGGAGCTGAATGATTTGTAGCAAATAAACAGCATCCTACACGTTGATGCTGTGCTTATTCCTGGGGCTGGCCACAAAACAATAAAGGCAATGTAGATAGCAGAGAGGAGGCAGTTGAAGTATTGCCGGTAGTGGCTATATTTAATTTACCGGGATGATAAGACGTCATACTCCAAAATAAAGACAAAGATCTAAAAGAAAATTCTCACGACTCTAACCTTTCCTGACTGATTTGAACATAAGCTCCATATAAAACTGTTACCTGACTGTCTATCATAAAGAAAACTCAAGATAATCCTTCCCACACGAGGCTGCGCATGTGTGGCACAGGGGTGACAGAGCCGCCTGAGCATGCATACAGACAGCGACGGGGACGGGACTTCTTCACTTTGTTGCCACTACTTTGGAGTCATTTATCACTGCCATGGGCCCTGTGAAATGCCCGGCCCCAGATCCTGTGACAAGTTATTCCGTTTAGTACCTGCTATCTTATTTTTAGCTTGCAATAAAAATGAACTTCATATCTGTGACCTTTGTTTGGACTTTCTTCTCTTGCTAAATGATTGGCTTGAGGTTTTGTTCTGTAGAATGGTGATTGTAAGAAGCCAGCGATACTCCCCTTCCTCGGCTCCTACTTTCTCTTCCCTTTACAGCCCTGCTAGCCTTCAAGCTGCCTCTGTATCCGGGTACCTCAAGTGCCAGAGCAGTTTCAAGTTTCTCGGTTTTCGCCATTTTTCCCACCTCACCCCAATGCCCTCGCTACCTCACAGCTCCCTCGAATATTCTAACAAAAATCTGGTCCATCTATTGCAACTACATGTGTCCTTAACATGAGACTACAACAGAGACCTGACAGAGGCCAGGAAGTCAGGAGTCATGCTCCCCAGTGCCATTGGAATGGAAGGTTGAGATGGTGACTGCTACCTTGGGCCGTAGTGGCCATCTTAACCAAACATCAGGAAAGTTAGTTTTGTCACTTTTTTTCTCTATTCTCCCGTCCTCTCCCCTCTTCCATTTGTTGTTGTTGTTGTTTTGAAACAAGGTCTCCCTGTGTAGTGCAGGCTGGCTGTGAGCTCATTATGTAGCCCAGCCCAGCCTTGAACTCAAGACAATCCTCCTGTCCCAGCCTCCCAGGTACTAATAATACAGGTACACAGGTCTGAACCATCCATCACACTCATCTCACTTGTATTTTTGTCTATAAGAATAAGAAATATTCCATAATATAATACACTTTAGCTTTTGGAATCTTCTAAAAAACATATTTAAATATCAACCATTGCTGATCAGCTGTTCTTGTTTTGAAAATCTATAACATATGTGTTGTATGTTACCCTGCCCTTGTTTCTGATTTTGGTTCTTGCTTTTGTCTTCTACTTTTCAAAATGAAGTAAGTTTAATTTTAAAAACATATTCAATATCTATTAATCTTTTAAATATTGGGTTTTAGTGAGGCATTTTCGTGCATGCACGTAATGGCTTTTCAGCAATCCCTTTTCCCCATTGCCTTCTTCTAGGCTCCTTGGCCTGCTCCTGCCTCCCTTCCCCCTCCCCCGTCAAGCCCTCCTCTCCCTCCCACTGGATGCTGTCTTCTGCCTCTTACACGGGCAACTGCAGTACTTGGCAATACTTGTCTTGGGAAGCTCACACCGTCTTCATTTTCTTGAACATCAAACTGATTCTCTGAATTGCACATTTATAATTCTCCTGATCCTCCACTGCCTCCCAGAAGTCTGCTGGCAATAATGCCAGCAGGGCAGGTAATGGAGAATGATGAAGTTTTAAGCCCTAGAAAAGACACGAAGACTATTTCTGACATCTAAGATCTGGTGGAATAATTATTGCAGTGGTACCTTACTTATCGCAGAGGTTATGCTCCAGACACCCCAACAACAAGTGAAAATCAATGAAGTAGTTATGTTATATTTATTTTACTATTTATGTCTATTTTTAAGACTTTATAAACCCTAGCCGGGCGTGGTGGCTCATGCCTGTAATCCCAGCACTTGGGAGGCTGAGGCAGGAGGATCACTGCGAGTTCGAGACCAGGCTGGGCTACAAAAGTGAGCTCAAAGCCAGCCTGAACTGCACAGTGAGACCCTGTCTCAAAAAGCCAAAAAAAAAAAAAAAAAAAAAAAAAAGACTTTATAAACCCTTCCTACAATCTTAGAAACCTTTCCCACACTTTTAAAAACACTTCTAATGTTTGCAACCATTTTCTAAACTTGTAAACCCACGGAATTTAACAACACATATATATTGTACAGTACCGCAAAATCCTGAAATGTAGCAAAAAGTCTACCATAAATTAGATTAATACTTTTTGAGAACCCTTGAAACGAGTCCACGAAAGTTGAACTGCAAAATGGCGAGGAACTACTGTACTGCCTATAATTTGGTAAAATGTCTATTCCAGTGGCAGTACCCTTAATTTGAGGGAATGGCTTATTTTAATTCAAGGTTAAAAATGCTACCCAGTGCATCTTAACATCTATATTAAATTTGAACTATAATTTATCACTTTAGAAATTTGAAAAATTTTTATACTTTTACAACTATTTCACATTTTAAACACACAATAATTGAGTATGATGATTATTCAGAAGTTATTTATTGCATTTATCTGATAGTAGAAGTATTGGGGGACAGGAAGCTGACCATAAATCCTGAAGTCAGAAATAAATGATTATTTGCATAAAAAAGTGTATGGACTAAATATGCATGAAGTTATCATATGTGATTTATTTACTATTCGATGGATATATGGTGAAGAAAAAATAAAATCCAAAGAAAGAGAAATATTTAGAAATTGTTGTTTCCTCAGTTTTATACTGTATTGAAAAGGAAAGATGGGTCTGATGGCCAGAAAGTAGGAGAAAAGGTCCAGGGAGATAGCTCAGCAGACCAACCACCTGCTTAGGCAAGGGCAAGGACTAGAGTTCAATCCTTTATCAGGGTGTCACATACCGCACTGGCCCTGCCCCTGGGCCCACTGAGCCCACTAAGCCCCAACTGAGTCTGGGGGATGCTGAGAACAGGAGGATCACTGTGAGTTAGAGCTGCCAGTGAGCCCTGTACAAACAAAGTCAACCAGAATCTAAGAAGTTGGTTTCTTATGGATTATAGACTTAGAGAATCTTTGGGACTCAGAGTACCTCAATTATTATAATGACAAATGCCCATTTCTGAAGTCCACTCCACACCAGGCGCTATGAACTCACGTCATTGCCATGAAAATAACATTCAGTATGTGAGTTCTCAGTACTTCTTGTCATCGCTAACAAGTGCAGAGATTGAAGTATATAGGATTGATCCAGGCTAGCAGGAGAGAGTATCTGAGCGAGAAGGGATGGTTGTGAAGGCCATTATTCTTCAACACTTTTGATTAAATAAGGTCTAGAGGAAGTGAGAGAGACAAAAGCAATTAAAAAAAAAAAACATTATCCAAGAAAATAAAAAAATCAGTTGTTCTGTCACTCTCATCATAAGTCACATTCTTGGACTTGATCAACCACTTCATTCTGTGTGGTTTTCAATCTATAGATCCCATTTTCCACTATTGAATGTATCTGTAAAGGGGTCCTATTGCCAATGAAGGGAATTCCAAGGATGCTTTAGAGGTACCCAAGGCATTTGTGCATAGGTGGGGCAACATATGAAGGTGGCAAATTCAGGAGCACGCGGCTGTAATCTCATCTCTTGGAAGGCTGTAAACACATGGGTCGCTATGAGTCTGATCTAGTAGTGAGACCCTGAACACCCTGTAGACCCTTCCTCCCCCCAAAAAAAGAAGAAAGAAAAGACGAAAAAGGAAAGAAAGAAAGAAGAAGAAGAGGAAAGAAAAGAAAGAAAGAAAGAAAGAAAGAAAGAAAGAAAGAAAGAAAGAAAGAAAGAAAGAAAGAAAGAAATCCAGTGGAAGTTGACTAAGGACATGTGAACTGTAAGCCAGCCGACAGGTGAGGCTGCTGTGTTCTGTCTTGCATGGCCTCTCACCCTCAGTCCCTTCTTTTTCTCTTTTTATCTGGCCCAAACTCAATGAGCAGAGCCTGTTTCTTTTCCTACGTTCAATAAAGCTCTGCTACTGTTAAAAGGTGCATATTTAATGTTTTCACTGTTACAGTAACAGATACATTCCTCTAGTTCTCGAAATACCCCTTTGAACACACTGATGCCATTGCTCTTGGCAGGCACCTTCTGAGGAAGTCCTCTTATAAAAGTGTTTGATTTGTGCCATCAGTCACAGTTGTCTCAACGTCCTGAATTCAAAATGTTTACTTTTCACTGTCATTTTGACTTTGGGGAGAGCCAGAAGTCCCAGAGTTCCCGACTGGGTGAATAATGTGCATGAAAATACAGCCTAAGGTTTGTGTTGTTCAGTGGAATGGCACTGCGCAGTTGCTGGGTTTGTTTTCTGGGTTCTTTTTTTTAAAAAAAAACTTCATACAGATTCTCGTTAAAGAGGACTTCCATAATTGCTTCAAAACGTGACAAGAAAAATCGGATAAACGTGTTTAGAATTTGAGGGAGTATTTTGAGGGGGAGCAGTGACAACCTGTCCTTCATTGCAAAACTTTTTTTTGAGATAGGGTTTTTAATATGAAGTTCAGGCTGATCTTGAACTTACTCTGTAGTGTAGGCTGGCCTCAAGTTCACAGTAGTCCTTTTGCTTCAGTATCCAGAGTACGAGGATTACAAGCATGCACCACCATGCCTGGCAAGATTTTCACACTCTTAACAGAGCAATTTAAAATGAAATGAGCTGTGTCATGAATACCACATTAAGAGAAACTAAGAAAATTTTATAAACAGCAACATGGTAACAAAGATGTCAGAAGACAAGCATCTTTTTTTTTTTTTTTTTGAGACAGGGTCTCATGCAGTTCAGGCTGGCCTTGAGCTCACTTTTGCAGCCCAGGCTGGTCTTGAACTCGCACTGATCGTCCTGCCTCAGCCTTCCAAGTGTTGGGATTATAAGTGTGCACCACCATGCCCAGAAGACAAGGATCTTCTTGAGGGAAGTATGGGAGTCCTACGCTGGCTCATCTATTCTGGAGAGCAATCCAGATGTGCTTCCGCCTTGGAAGCTGCTACGTAATCTTGGGGACCTACAGTGAGCAGTATCACAGTATCAGCTAACGGGGTCCTGCTAATCGCCACCGGGCCCCTCATAAGTCTGCAGCTCTGACTCAACTCATTCAGCATGGACGGAGCCAGGGGTCTGTCTCAGGCTGCACGTAAGTCTAGTCTGTGCAATGCTGCGGCCTTCCCCAAATGTCCCTCATCTTTCTTGAACCAGCAAGCCAGGAGGGGACCATTCTCACAAAAGTGAACTCAGACATAAAGAGGGAGGTGGAAACAGGAGGGCGGCCGCATTCCTAGGCTTGGGACTGTGGGGTCACTTCTGCCTGCACTCTGTTACCCAAAGCAAGTCATGCTGTTGGAAGGGCACTGCATGTTCAGGGAGCAGGAACCTCGGTCTCTAGAACTGAGGCACCCCACCCACCCACGTAGCTAGAAGCACCTTGCTCCACCTGTCTCCAAGTATAAAAATATTTGCTGCAGCACTAGTAAAGGTGCAGCTTAAGAGTCTTATTTTAGTTACTATTCTGTCATTTCTGGGACAAATACCCAACACACAAGCTTAGGGAAGGAAAGGTTTGTTTAGCTCCACTTTATAGGGACTGGAGGAGGGGCTGGGGTGCTGCCATGTCCAAGATGATCTGCTCCATGCCTCCGAGCAAAAACCACAAAACCCACCGCCTGGTGGTGGTGGGGGGACTCAGACAGCACGTGCTGTTAGTTTTAATGGTTAGCACCCTTCTTGGCCGTGCTCCCTCAAGCCCCGCCCCTCCAGCCAAGCGCACGACAGCCCCATGTACATGAGGCTTTAGGGGGACAACTAGATACAGACCACAACAGAGTCCAAGAACTGAAACATGGTGTCCACATTCAGTGAAACATAGATTCGCCTTGTGTAGAACAGGATGAGCCGAGCTTAATAATTTCATGTTATTTCAAAAGGAAATTCAGGATATGAAATTCGTGATAGAACGTCAGTTGTGTTGCCTTTTCCCATGACAACATTATATATTTTTCACACGATAGCTTAACAGGATGTGAAGATAAATGAAATATAAGGCAGAATTCCTTGCAATCCATCATGGGGCCTTTATCTGGGTTCCAGGAGCTGCTGTAGACACGAGCCAAACAGGAACGCTTGAACAACTCATGCATCCTGGCAGCATCTTTCAGAAAATGCAGTTGTCAAAGGGCCTTCTGAGAGAGGAGGGGGGAGGAAAGGACCACGGGGGAGGGGAAGACGAGGGGGGATAGAAAAGCTTTTGGTAATGTTACAGGGAATGATATCAGCTATTCAGCCCTTATCAGGAGAAATCCCTGGAATTGGAAATAGATTCTGCATGGCTTTCTATTTGTCACTAGCACAGTGTCCAAGCCTATCGCCGCCTTTTCTCGAAATGAAAATCTCTCTAAATTTCACCATCAGAAAAACATGAGTGGGTGAGGAGAGAGTGAGAGAGAGGCAGCTTTCAATCACTATGAAAGAAACAGTAAATTGCCCCAACATATTATGGAGGCAGTGTATACTGTTCTAAAATATGCAGGAATTTTTCCACTTTCAACTGCTAAAAAATTAAGCAAATGCATGTACAGATGTGTATATATACAAAATATTAATCAGAATGTGATTATAATTGAAAGAGGAAGCAGCTAGAAAAGTAATAAAGGATGAAAAACTTATGGCAGTTTTTTAAATAGAGCATTAATTATGAAAAAATTTAAATGTTTGGTAATATAGGTAAACACCACAGATATAAGGGAATGTATTATCAATGCAATAGCAAAGTTGAGAACACGTCAAAAATGAAGTGTTTAGTTCTGAGAAGAAATTACACAAAAATTAACTTTTGCTTCTCTTTTCCCTGTTCCTTCTCTTCTGATCATGCTACCATTACAAAACAAAATAAATCACATATATCAGTATGCTGAATAAGTTAAATATTACTGCAATTGGAAATTTCAGTAACTCATAATCCTATAAATTATGCTAATATTTGAATTCCTGCAGATAAAGTTTAAGAATGTGAAATTTATATAGATATTCAATATACTCACTTGTGTTCACAGTACATATTGTACCTGCATCAAGGGGATTTAATGAAAGGGAAACAGCCAAATTAATAGTGAGCTTTCCATGCTCAAAGAATTAAAGTAACTTTAAAACGTGAAAAAGCTATGTTTCTGCAAAGAGGTAGAGTCAAGTGCTGCTTTTGATTTATCCTAATTTATACACCACACCTCAGGATGGATTCACATTCTAATTCCTGCTCACTGGACTCAGGGCACTTCTCAAGTTCCAGGAGCTATGTGGTACTGTTTTCAGTGACAGCGAAATGAAGAAGCAACTCACTTTGAAAACTGAGGGGAATTGGGGAATATAGAGTAGAAAGTCAGCAGCCATAACCTGCTCAATGCTGGTCGCCTCCTGCCTTGTTATGTCTCCCACAGGGCTTTTAACAAAATGTCCACAACAGCTTTGTGTAACCACACAATGGAAACCAGAACCATTTTATCTTAAAAAAAAAAAAAAAAAGTGGGTCACAAACTACAAAAAATCCCAAGTACAGAATTTTGATACTTCTTGTCAGATGAACAATGAGAGTGACTGTCTACAAGGAGTCATCAAAACATATGTACTTCAAATACGTATTAATAGAAATATATAAATATAGTAAAAATTGCATTGCCATTAATTCCCCTCAGATGACTCGCCTTGATTTCAAACATTTATCTGAGGGCCCTTGCCATTTTCGGAAGCAGTGCTAGAAGTCCTCTTTCCTGACTGTCTTTGCTCCAGCATCCCTTCCTGTCTTGATGCCTAAAACTGATTCAAAATATGTAAGGCAAGATCCTCTAGCCATATGCACCGGATCTAGCATTGTGCAATTTGGGACTCTTCCTTACTCAAAATGACTATAAAAAGTCAGTGATGATCAGATTACTATTTCTTATCCCCTAACAAAGAGAACAATTTTTCCCGTCACTTTTCACATCATTAGTCAGAAATCACAGGAAGGGAGGGAGGATGAATTTCTTCATGGTCTGTCAGAAGAAACTGAAAACAAAAGCATTCCGCGTGATAAAAGAATGTGAGTTACATTTCCACATGACTTTCCCAAATTTCGAAATTTTCTCTGCCGCAAAGAAAACCTATGAATTCACCAAGAAATCAGAGGCCTGCAATGCATGATGGCAAGTGTATACTTGAGCTGACAGTCTACAGAGTGTGGTTCAGATTCAAAAGCATAAAGAAAGTTTCCCATCACAAAGACCCTATGAAATGACATGCACGCTCTGCATGAGGTTAATCAAGCCTGGCCTAGACAACAAAGCTGAATGGGAGTTAGTGTTCCTGTGTAATTGGATTTTTGAAAATTTTATTTTAGCAAGTGAGGGTGAAACTGTTATACTATGTGCATCCTATTCATGACCTCTAAAATGCCAGCCTCGTCTTGATCACTGCTGTGGCCTATTGAAAGATGATCTTAAAAATCAGCCAGTGTAGAGAAACTGAAATAGATTAAGCAAAGTTTGTGGAATACTTTAGATACTTCACAAATACGAATTTCATGATCGGAAATTCAGATTCACACACAAAATGTGACTCTTCATCGCCACAGTTGTCAGAACTCTGAGTTCGTTTTCCAGACTGCAACATCAAAGGAACTTCATATTATCATTTCTAATTTTGTTTTGACATAGCGGTTTCTTACAGAATTCATAGCGAGAGGGCTGGAATAATCTTTGGATATTCTGTGGATAATCTTTGTTGAGAATCAGGCTTTCTCTCCTCCCTGCCGCCATAAAGTCCTAGAGACACGGACAGGCGGAGAGCCTGGCTTATGCTCCACCTTCCTTGTGCTCCAGGTAACCCCTCCACTCCGTCCTTGAGAGCTGGCTTAGGCTCTGGCCTCCTGGAACTTCTTCACATCTCCCTCAATGCTCAAGGAAGCTTCCCTATCCCGCACCCACCCAGCAGCATTCCTCATTTCAGAGGTTAAACTGCGATACTCAGTTGAACCACGAACATTTCCTACACTTCTTAGTGCCTTTTCTATGTCTTATTTCTAACTCTTATTCAACCTCTGTCTACTCAGTGCCTCAAATATTTGACTCTCCCTCTATTACTGGAAACGCCTTGAAAAATATGACTGTCAAATTCGTAGCTCATTCAGTGCTTTGTTTTTGTAAGCAACCTTTTTATTTCTTTTAGTGGTGGTTATATTAAAGATTAAACAGAGCCTTCACAGCTATATATATATATATATATATATATATATATATATATATATATATATTATATATATATATAATCTCACTAAGTCCTTAAATTACCCAGATTTCAAACTTGCTATCCTCCTACCTTACCTCCCAGAATGCTAGGATTATACCCATGTGTTTCAACATTAGCTTAAAAATTTGTAAAATGAACCCTCTGGTAAAATACAATTATGGTATTTCCAATAGTGTAAGAATAAAAAAAGTAGGCAACACTTATCCCTTGTCAGTGTATAAACACATCTGCCAGTGATACTTTCTCCTACCAGAGAGGTTACTCAATATGTCATACTTTTTCAATTTGAAAAAAAAAAAAAAAAAAAAAAAACTCAAAGAAGTATTTTGGTTTTAATTTGTGAGGTAAATGAAAATAAAGTTATTCAAATTTGTTCTCCTAGAAATGATGGTGATATTAAATCTCTTCGCTCAGAGCATATTTAAAAGATATTTGAAAATTCTATCTTTCCCTTAATTTTACATTACCTTTTAAGTTTGATTCTCTCTCCAGAGCATTATAACCCAAGAGCTGCCTTGTTATTATTGTGCTCCCCTATCGTATAGGTGTAAAAATGAAACAGTAAATATCATATAAACAAAACAACAATTGAGGGGTGCCATATGCCAAGAGATTAGGATGTAGTCAGGCAAGTTAGAGGGGTGCTGGATAAAGAATGGCTTTCACTCCACAAGGATTAAGTGAAAGCAAAACAAAACATAACAGTGCCATGGTCACACTGTTATTTGTAAATACAAAAGGAACTGTGCCACTAGAAGAGGCTGAGTTTGTGAACAGTAGAAGGTGAACACTTTTGACCTCAACTCTTCAGCACATGACTTCAATTTTCCATCTTTCCGACTAATAAATGAACTCATGAACTACCGTGAGTGAGCAAATCATGAATGGCAGAGGCCTCGTTTTCAGGAAATCATTAGCCTAGCACAACTTTGTTTTTTGTTTTCAACAAACGTATGATGTTTATTGATAAATTATTTTGGTCAATCATCACGTTTTTCAACTTCTGGTACTGAACACAAAAACCACCATTACCAACCTTAAAGCTGTTCTAATTGATACAATGCTTTTGTATTTAATTATTTATTTTTTTCTCTTTTTCTTTTTCTCTTTCTTTCTTTCTTTCTTTCGTTCTTTCTTTTTTTGTGTGCAGGGTCTCACTATTACTGACTCATAGTGATCCTCCTGCTTCTACCTCCCAAGTGCTGGGATTACAGGCGCACACCACAACTCCTGGACTCCATTGGTGGCTCAGCGCACTCGAGAGTGGGCCGGTGCGGCAGATGGGCCAGGAATGGAACCCTGACCCCTGCGCTTCCCTAAGCAAGTGCTTAGTCCACCGAGCTACACCACCAGCCCTTAATTATTTATTACAAGGAAGAATCCACTGATTTTTCTCAAAATTTGAAAGACAATTTTAAAATATTAAAAAAATAAGAATAAGAATTGATTTAATCTGAGAAAAGTAGGCTAAAAATTACAGTAATTAAGATTACTGTATAATATTAAGGTTCACAGCACACTGATATTAATTGCTATAATACTAATACATAGTAAGACATAAAGTACTAAATCATTCCCATGAAATAGGGAATTATCCATATTTAAATGGTTGCTGCTACAGTTACTATGGCATCTGTACACAGCCCGCAAAGCTCTGGAGGGAGCTACAGCCACATGCCATCCTCAGACTTCTGGAAACACAGTCCGAAGGAACTTGGAGCTGGAATTTAGAGTCAGATGATGTTTGCTGAGCTCAGTGTTGAGAAGAAACTGGGATTTGAGTTTATACTCTGGACTCTCAGTGTGGGAACTGGTCCCTGGGCAGGGAAATCTCCTAGGTGCTACCCTAAATACATATTTCCGTTCCCAACAGCTACTCTGCTAGTTTAATTTTTTAGTAGACCACTTTAGCCATCAGCATTTTTATCTCACTCCTATTATCACTTTTTAACTCTAGAACATTGTCATGATAGAAATACCATGATCATTTCAGAGTATCTGCTGTGCAGGGGTACAGCACTCAAAATTAAGTGTGTCCTGTGAAGAGCTGTACTGATGCTTTCAGCCCATAAACCAAAATTGCCCTTCCCAATGGTGCCTCAAGCCAAGTAAAAGCTCACAACATCTTAAACCTATAGGATAATTACATAAGTAAAGAATATACCAAAATCAAATGCTCAGTTATCTCCAAACAATTCACCAAATTTTTCAGAATATTAAAATGATCCTTTTAATCCCCCCTAAATTCCAGATTAAGAGTGCTGTTTAGCTGCTACGGGACCCAAAACCCTTAAGAAAAGATGACCAGGGGGACTGTCCCATGACAGTGAGCCAGAAGGACCTGGTTATGCATAATTATCTGACCAAAGTTATTCAGGGAACTTTTATTCAACTAGTACATCTGCAGTGATCATTCCAGACATACCTATTGTCAGCAGCCTTGAATGATATTTGCAATAAACACATAATCCAATCAAAAATCAAATAAAAGAGGCTATCATTTTTACTTAGCCCTGAAAACAGCGACTGTAGGCGGAAACTGAAATCCTTCTTTTTCACATAGCACATTATAGCCATTGCTTAGAGCATTTGCTTATTCAGTTTTGCACAACTAACAGTTTCTTCAAGTTAGTTAAGTGATTGCTAGCAATTAATTAGTAACGGTAACACTATTTTTATTGACCGGTCTGGTAGTAGTGATTGACAACATTAATATAATCACTTTATTTCTCAGAAAACTCTGGTGTGGGACCCTAATGATATTGGAAAACAGCTGAGAGATAAAGAAAAATATATTATGGGTTTTCCATTGGGCCAATTGTATTAACACGCTGCCAGGGTTTTGCTAACTGAATTAAGAGCTAGAACTTCCTTCCTGTAAGTGGCTAAGTAGTAAGGTACATTTCTTTTTTTCTTTTCTTTTCTTTTCTTTTTCTTTTCTTCTCTTTCTTTTTTTGTTTCATTGATTTTTTCACTATCTGCCTTCTTTCCTCCCTTCTCTTTCTTTCTTTCTTTCTTTCTTTCTTTCTTTCTTTCTTTCTTTCTTTCTTTCTTTCTTTGTTTCTTGCTTGCTTGTTTGCCTGCTTGCTTTCTTCCTTTTTTAAAATATTACCTAACAATGTATCTGTAAAATGACCAGAGAATTGGTTCTACAATCTTTGGTATAAACCTTACATTGTTGTTCAATTATAATTGTCATTAATACATAAGGAAAGAGTTTATAACCAAAATTGGAAAGTCCAATGTGCAGTGGATAAATTTAATATCTTTTCTGACAAATTGCAGGCAGAAAAGAAAAACTTGCATGCTCTGGTTTTTACTGCTCCAGAGCTCCAAAATCTTGTAAATAAGCCCTGTCCTTGTCCAGGGAGAGTTCATGTTGACGATGTCCCAGAACCACTGTGGGTCTGAGTGCAGTGTTGCTCTCTAAATTCTCCTTGCTTAAGGGTTTTTTTTTTGGCAAAGCAGGTAAAACCTAAGGATCAGAACCACCTCGAGACTGCCCCAAAGTTTCAGAAGTTTGGAACTATGAAGAATTCAGTGCTTTTTCACATTCAACTTGTTCCTACGAAATGACTAGTCTTTTATTGTACATGACCTATTCTAAATGACTGAACTGGTCACTTTACAGCTACAAATATTTTATTAATTTTTTTCTATTTATAAATTATTGAGAAAAAAATTAAGTTTTGTCCACATGTTTGCTCAAGATGAAATAGTGATTCTAAAAGTTCTTCAAATATATGTCTTAACAGGGCTGACAAGATGGTTCAGCGGTCTAAAGCACCTGCCTAGGAAAGCTTAGGCATCTGCAGGGACTAGAGTTCGATCCCTGGCACCACATGCTGCGCCAGCCCCAGCCCCAGGGCAGGCTGAGCTGGCCATAATACAAAAGAAAGAAAGTTTTAACATTTATGACATGCATAAAATTGCATATATCTTTGCTAAGTTGCAGGTAAAAACTGAAGTTAAGTTAAATGTTGTCTTTGTTTCTCATACCAGTTTGGCAAGTGATAGTCCAGTTTGGCAGATGAGAAAACTAAAGGTAGAATAAATGGTTCTACAAGGTCAGTCAAGTAAGAGGGGACAAAACTAGCTTTATCTTTCTCTAAAATCCGTGTTCTTTCTGCTACAGCAGACTTTCTCTTGATGGAAATGTGATGTTCTGGTAAAGAGTAGAGGCACCATGGCAGCCTCGCTGGGCCTGGCTCTTGGCTCTACCCCTTGCTGTCTAGGTGTTGTCATGCATATAACTTCTGAGTATCTGTTTTCTCTTCTATAAAGTAGTGGTAATGAGGACACCACCAAGCAGGGTTGCTAGGTGCTCCTCCACAGCCAGTGTGCCTATAAATCAGCTGAGAATCAAGGCAGTCTGTGGATCCTGACTCCAAGGGCTCAGATGATGCTCAAGATACTGCCTGTAGCTTCTTTAGTGTGGTAGTTAGCAAGGAATTGGAGCACTGGGAACGTAGCTCAGTAGAATAAGCACTTGCCTAACAAGCACAAGGTCCTGAGTTCAATCCCTGGTGCCAGAAAAAAAAAAGGGAATGGGTTTTTCAGAAATACTCCTTATGATCATTTCATGATCAAATAAGGGGGCAGTCATGAAGAAAACAAAACTGATTTTTAATTAACTCATGGTGATTTAAGAGTCTTTGCACTGAGCAGGCCAGTCCAGGCTTGATGACTACAGGGCTACCCTCTTATCAGACATTGCATAACTTTTACAATGCACTTGAGGGCAGTTTAAGCAGCACCTGTCTAGCAAGCATAAGGACCAGGCCTTGTAGCTGGCAAAAGCAGGCACATTTGCTCATGCCTGTAACCCCAGAGCTGGAGAGGCTGAAACAGGAGGATTGCCAGGAGTCTGAACTGAGAAGCACAATTCTGTACCAAATGCACAAGTAAGTAGTGTGAAAAATAAAAAAATAAGTGCACTTGAAAGGGGAGTGGCTCCTTGTGATGTCACCTCCTAAAGAGCAATTCACTTATTGAACAAACGTTGAGTATCTACTATGTGCCAAGCACTGGGAATACCTGTGCCTGCTATTGCTATGTTTTAAGCTTTTTTCCTTAGAAATATTCCCTAACCTCATTGCAAGGTAAACACGTTTATGTCTCTAGGGAATAGCTGACTTATTCCCCATAGTATTCCCCAAATTCTTCTTTTCACTGCATATCTACATTCCCTGTTTATTCCCTCTACTTCCTCCCATCCAACTGTTTATTCTAAGTGCAGCTGCCTTCTTTTGGACTACTTTCACTTTATCATCTACCACATTTTTTTTTTACTGAATATCTAACTCATAGGTAATCTACAGGCCTTATCACTGTGTATGTTGGAGAAATAAATAACAGATAATTAGTCGTAATTCATTTCTTTGCTGTACAGCATTTTTTAAAAAAATTCTTATTTAACTGCCACAAAATAAAATCATGTTTTCTCATGTACTTGACACATCCATGTACAAACACAAAAGAAAATTCCTAGCCACAACAACCTCGGTTCAGCCTAAACATCAACACTATTTTAGATTTGATTCCATTGTAAGGTATAAAGATGTCTAACTAGCTCAGCAGAAGCAAACTTCTGAGGCTGCCTGGCTTGATAGATGCCGCTTTCACATGTCATATCTATATTAACATATTTCTCTTTGTTTCAGATGTTGCTCTATCAACTTCATGAACTTTATGAACATTACTCTCAGTAGTAATAACAATGGTTTCATGTGTTAGAAAACACATGAATTGGATTTTCCTATTTGCTTTGGAGCTACAGCTTTTGGACACATTTTCTGCTAAATGTTTAAAGGAATGGAACGAAAGGCAGTTGTCATCGCAGATGCTTCTGCCTCTGAGCTACCTCCAGGCTAAACTTCTTCAGTCACAGATTCCTGATGGCTTCATAGATCCTTTCCCTAGGAAAAAGAGAAAGTCTCTACATCCATATACTTGGAGATTCTACTTGCAATGGCAGGAATTTCAACTCCCCAAACAAGTCATTGCTGACTTTTGGATAAAAATCCCTGCGTTGAGAGTGTTGTTGCCAGGGTACGAGCATGAGCGGAATCACAGCAGAGCCCTACTTTTAAGTCACTCACAGAGGGAAGGTGCGGGCAGCGATGCAGGCGAGCAGCTCCAGATGAAGAAGTTGCACTCGCTTAACGCATCTGACGCAAGCCCCAGACTTCAGTTGGCCCAAGAATCTCACTTCTGTGTTCTGACAGTGCGGCTCTGTGAGTCACGAAACCATTCTCAGGGTAGAGAAACATGACAGGGAATGATGCGTATCAGATTTTTTTTTTTTTTTAAATGCCCTGACACACTGACCTTCACTGTGCAGAGAGCACACCTGCAGCTCTCTGCCGCTAGCGCTTCCTCTTTAGAGTAGAGTTGTGAGGAAGGGACAGATGGAAAAGAGATAAGATAATTCTCACAGATAATTCTGACTCACATTTACTTTCATTAAATATGTTCTCTTAAGCAACACACTCAGTTTCCCTCAATCGAGGTTTATTAATCTGTTGAACTTGTACAGTGATATGTGACTTTTCTTTCTCAGAAACTTCGGTGAATATTAAAAATGACTTGATGAACAGTATTGTGAAAAACACACCTGCAAATCTGTACCAGGGTACCACACATGATCAGCATTTTCTGAAAATAGCGTCAAAGAGGTTGGGAGGCTTTTTAATTCTTGTCAGGGACTCATCCAATCATGTCTGCTTTGACCATGAACACCGCTCATAGCAGAGCAGCAGGAACTGTTTAGTCTCACGAGCAAGTTTCTCTTCTTGCTATCAGTGGTACTCTTTTCAAAATTATTTTATTTATTTTTTTAGAGAGGAAAAATCCAAAACTAACAAGAACAAAGACAAAATAAAGCAGCAAAAAATGATACAGAATTTCAAAACAAAAATAGAAAGTTAAAAATGGTTGGTAAATGTTTGTTTAAAAAGAAAGGTAATAAAAGACAATAATAGCCAAGAAAAAAAATGCCATAGCATTGTCCTGTTATATTTTGTACATGGTTAGATTTCTAAGTTTCTGTGTAAAAATGTGTAATTGATTTTTTTTGCCTTCTATAGGGGCTTATTAGAATATCAATGATTGATGGAAAATACCTGTTCCATGTTATGTTTAAGGTGTTTGATATTCAGAAAGATAGTGATGCTAAGCTCAAGTGTCTATTTATAGGGTAATAATATCCTTAAACTTCTCTTCTTGAGGGTTAGCAACTTAAATTTGAAGACCAAAAAGTTAGAGAAAAAGAAGGGCTACAAGGCTCGCCAATATTTTGGCCCTCAACTTTCAAGATCAGTGAGGACTCAGAATATAAGAGAACCTGTATTGTAACATCCTATAACTCAGTGGTGTCCCAAATCAGGGTTGCTGGATGGCACTCTTTTTCCATGTAAGGAGACCTACGAGGTCTTTGGACTTTATGGTTAGTTTCAAGTTCTTCTTCTAACTGAAGTCCTCAAAGGCTCTCCAAATAGGTCAAACTAATTTAGAGAGTCTGAAGATAATATTGAATGAATAATTCATTTGGATTAATAAATAATAGTTAACCATAGAAAGCTCCTCTTAGATGAGAGTCTTTGATTGCTAAAAGAGTTTTAAACTTCAAATGAAAGCTTAGAGCCCTTTCAGAAGAAGAAATAGCGAGAGAGATCCTTTTGCTTCAAAGTGCCACCCAACTAAAGGACAAATAGGTTTTACATTGTTCTATTGTCATGGATTTTTAAAATTGGGCCTTACTGGATATAGAAAATTCTGATTGTGTCACTTTAAACTAATAAGAGTCTTTTAAAAGGTAATGCCTACCTCAGGGCCTGTTTTTCCAATTCAGAGTCTTCTCAAATAATTCATCTAATTTAGGCTGTCTGTAATTATGCAGCATGTAAATTTTACTCTCCATATACTCTTAGTATACATTTGTGTCAATTGCCAGGATTCTTCAGTACAGAATATGCTGGGCCTTTCTTTCTCTTTGCTGCTTCCCTGTAGCTGTCCAAAGGCGCCTCTGAAGAGTCTCCTTTCAACTCCCCTCACTTTGAGGTAAACTTTTATGAAGATGGTCACAATGAGGAGAGTAGAGACCTGTGCTGAGAATGGCATTGTTTCACAAAATATCAGTGATTATTCATTCGTAGAACATTTGTGAGGCAAGTGGAAAGGCCTGATAAGCCTCATTTTCTTGACCATATTCATGTTTACCCTGGAATATAAATTTTGCTAATTACTATTTAAAATTACACTTGCTGTTACCCAATCACAATAGTATTCATTTTTGTTAGTTCAAGTTTGTGGGATACAAAAATAATTCCTATTCATTAAGATGTTAATAGAGCAATACTGTCCAGAGTCCTGGCATTCTTTTTTTTTTTTTTTTTTTTTTTTTTTTTTTTTTTTTTTTTTTTTTTTTTTTTT
>PVJA010008522.1:10284-28282 GCA_004027025.1 Myocastor coypus | reverse complement strand
ATTAATATAAAAATTTGTTCTCATTGAAGTAAAAGTAGTTGTATACATACTCCAATATTCCATAATTGTAATGGGTTATCGGTAGAACTGGCAGTGTTGGAAGCTGTGAATTTAATCCTTTTACAGCTCAATATACTGATCTAGCTTTACTTTTTATGCCTCATGGTTAAACTTTTTGGCTGGGTGGTAAAGGGCAAGTTAAAGCAAGACCTGTATAACACAACATGTAATTTTTATATTTCCCAAGGTCAGTCAAATCCTTCAGGATTTACCTTGAAACCTTGTACCGTGCTTTGTAGAACTGTGATCAGTGTCAGCAATCTGAATGAGTCATGGCCATTGCTTGACCAGTTTGCTCTCTGTGAAAGCCTGAGAGAATGTCCTCTCTCTCTAGGTGACTCTCTGAACATTCTTAAGAAAGTGAAATTCCTCACTTTTCCCTAGTTCTCATATGTAAGGATTCAAAAATATGTTATTCCAGGAAAATAACTAGCTTCCAAATCACTTATCACTAAAAAATCAGCAATTCTAAGAAATAATTAGATTCACCTATCATTGCGCTCTAAATCTGCTCAAACAAATTCCTGGGAACAGAGAGTACTGTTTTCATACAGAACTGCTTTAAACCTGAGGACTGTTCAACTGCAAGTTATATTTCTTCCCAGGACCAGATTTTCACTACTTGCTTTCAAATGCTTAGAATACCCTCTGAGGTTCCCTCATGCCCCCAAAAGTCAAGCAAATGACCTTTCAATATGAGCAACATAACTTCCAAAGCGAACAGGAAGACAAGCACAGTGAGGTACTTGTTCAATCTTGACAAGTAATATGACTAATGCAATCTGAGACATCCCTAGTGCAAACAACAGATGTTGCTGTCTGTTTTGTGTGGGAGATCTGGGCAGGACAAGGGCCGAATCAGGAATGAGCATCTTAAACCCTTGTTTCAAATTCTCAGAGTAAGAGTATCTGCAACCAGAAATGATATACAACCTTCAGGAAGCACATCACAGACTTGCAAAATGAACAGAATTCAATGCCAGTCACTGGAGGCATTTTTGGAACCACAGGGATTTTTTTTGTTTTGGTTTGGCTTTTTTTTTTTTTGCCAATCAGTGCTGCAACTGAGTTTTTAGTGGATTTGAACCAAGAGTAGAACAGGAGAATATTTAATGAAAGCTTTAAGAAAATTTTTGATAGATTTTGGCCCTAGTATGAATTGCTGAACCATTATGGTGGTCATCTAATATGGCTGAAGCCCTTAAAACAACAGCTTAGCTTCCCAAAGACCACCTCCTCCTTCTCCAACTCAGCCCAGGGTGCAATTTCCTTCCACCTCTCCCACCACCTCAGGGAAGGCCCCAATCAGCTCCTCAGGTTAATCCAAACATCCTCCTCAAATCCCACCCCTGGTAAAAGACCATAAAAGCCTCAGTCTCCCTTTCTTCCAATTCGGAGAATTCCTTATCTTCCCCAAATTCTCTCTGTGTCCTCCAAGAGAATAAAACCCTTTACCTTTTTTCCTTCTGCCTGTTTCTCTGCTGCGACACCGCGGAAAACCTATCAATTTTCATCTAACTAAAAAGCAAAACTTTCATTAGAACATGGATAGCCATTTACAAACACCTTTGGGAAATGAGGCTCTTTAACCTGTTTTGATCATCGCTACAATTTTTTGAGAACAGGTTGATTCATTCAACAGTGCCACGACTTGCAGAGGAGAGACGCTCAGTTCTTGTACAGTGAAGGAATAGGGTTCGGTAGGTAATCTTCTTGCCCAAGCCCAACCAAGCCTGTCATTCTCCTGAAATCCTTCAGACTTTCTGTCCACTGTTCTCTTCCATCGCTCCAGGGCTTACTTCCTGATACAAGTTTTGCTACTGGATCCTGTGCCCTCTGTCCCTTTGTCTTCAGCCCTGCCCACTCCTGTCCTGAGTCCTAGTCCCCATCCTGCTTGATTCATAAATTCTCCTACTTTTTCATCCCCCTCATATATAAGCTCTCCTAAGTTCATAAATTCTCCACAAACCTCTCTGTCTCTGTCTTTGTCTCTGTCTCTCTGTGTCTCTGTCTCTGTGTCTCTGTTTCTGTCTCTCTGTCTCTCTCTCTTTCTCTCTCTCTGTCTCTCTCTCTCTCTCTCTCTCTGTCTCTCTCTCTCTCTCTCTCTCTCTGTGTGTGTGTGTGTGTGTGTGTGTGTGGTGTTACATTTTACTGGAGATTGAACCAGAGCCCTTACATTGAATTTTTTGTTTTGTTCTGTTTTGTATTTTGAGACAGGGTCTAAGTCATAAAGTTACCCAAGTTGGGCTCAAACTTGCAATCCTCCTGCCTCAGCCTCCCAGATTTCTGGGATTATTGTCATGTACCACTGTACCTCACTCCAGAACAAAGGATTTTTAATATTTGTGAAAGAGTTTTCTGGACCAAGCCTGCATTTTTCTGATTGCCTTGCGGGACAACACAAATAAGTTTTGGAGATCAGCACATTAAATGAATTGATCAAAAATATATTTCCTCTTGTGGCTGTTCTGTGCTAAGTGACACACTGTAAGATTTGGTTCCTGAAATATCAAGTCAACTTTATATTATGTTTTTTTGTGTGTAAGAGCTATTATATAGCAGTCGACAAGATATTTGTTTTAGCATCCAACCCTTTTGCTGTCCAGGTACCTTTCCAATGCCCTGGAACAGCCCCGGTTCTCTCGGAGGACAGTGCACTATTTGCCTGCAATGCAATCATACATTTCTGAAAATCTGTCTTCAAGTGAAAAATATTCTGCAGAGCCACACTTCAGTGCTTTCCTCACTGTCTTGGTTCTTCTCTTCTCTTCTCTTGTCTTCTCTGCTCTGCTCTGCTCTGCTCCTCTCCTCTCCTTCCTTTCCTTCCCTTCCCCTGCTCCCCTCCCCTCCCTTCCCCTCCTGTCCTCTCCTCTCTTTTCCTCTCCTCTCCCTCTCTTCCTCCTCCTCACGCCCTCTCCCGATGAAACTCAGGATCTTGCTCTTTCCAGACAGCTGTTTATGCCACTGACCTATCTTCCTGGCCCCTCTGTCATATCTTAGACAAAATACCTCACATCCAGAATGAAGAAAGTGGGGCTGGGGAGATAGCTCCAAGGCACAAGTGCCTGCTGGGCAAGTGCAAGGTCGTGAGTTTGAACCCTGGTCCCACAAAAAAAAAAAAAAAAAAAAAAGAAGACAGAATGAAGAAAGTAAAGGTTTCTTTGGTTCACAATTTGTGGAGGTTTCAGTCCACACTTATCTAGCTCCAGGGCAAAGTGGTACACAACAGAAAACAGCAGTTCATGAACGCAGCAGAAAACAGCAAAAGCAACAAGAATAAAAAGGGAGCAGTTTCAGGGTTAATCCTGAGAGGATTTGACTGACCTTGTCAGATACAAAAAGTTATATATATATATATATATATATATATATATATATATATATATATATATATTTTTTTTTGTTATATAGGTGTTGCTTTAACTTGGTCTTAACCATCCAGCAGAAACCACGAGGTATAAAAAGTAAAGCCATATTAATATGCTGAGCTATAAAAGGTTCAGATCAACAGCTTCTGACATTGCTAGTTCTGCTGATAACCCACTACCATTATGGACTATTGGAATATATATATATATATATATATATATATATATATATATATACTTTCTTTTAGTTCAGTGAGAAGATTTGTACTCAGTGTTTATATAAGATATCAAGTCTGCATCTCGTACTCTGAACAACTACTATGAAGATAACAATATGCATTGTGTTGATTATTGTAACTGTCCTACTAATATATTTTGAAACTCATTGTTATTTCTTTCTCATTAAATAATTTTAATTACTAAATGCTTTAATAATTTCTCATTAACTAAATTTTAAAAAGGAGCAGAAAGCAAGACTCTTTCTCTCCCTTTTATTGTAGCCAGGTCCTCTAGTCCGTGGTGGGTACAGCATTCACATCCGTCATCCCAGCATTGGACCATGAATCAAACATAAACTCTAGAAGCCACCGCATGACTGCCTGAAGCCTAGAGGAGATAGCTAGGCACAAACCAAAACACCCGGGGAGCTCTGTGCCTTCCCTTTGGGCTGGTTCTCCCTTGAAGCTTTAAGAGGTAATGGTGTCTGAGCCTGAGCAGCCTGCTGCTTGGGTAAGAGGGGCTCTGGGCTCTGGACCAGACAGGAGGCTGGAGTGGCAGATATCACCCTTTCAGAAGTTTCCAGAAATGAGCATTATTTTCCAGAATGCTGAAATTTCTTTACATGGATAATTGCTTTGCAGCTTTAGAAGTGTTAATGAGAATTTCACAAGAGGATGGAAGAGGCCGAACCGTTAGTCTTTTTCATTCTCAGCTCCTGAGATCTACTTATGATACCTAGAAGCCTTGTAGAAAAATGAAAGAGAGAGCACAGAGCAAACCAGACAACACCATCTGCAAGGAACCTGCAGTATACAGAAAGTTGTACTCAGCATAAGAAAACAACATAGATTGCCAGAGTCCCTGTGGACTCTATATTCTAAAGGAAAAAGAGAAAATATCTTGAAATATCCATCGGTCACCAAGCCATGTACCTAAATGGAAAGAGGTAACTAATGGAAAAATTTATAGCCGTGACTTTCTTTCTCCTTAAAGGCAATTTTCTTCCAGAACCCATGTAACATAATGGGTTGGAGGCCAGCTTCCAGAACCAGAATGGCTAGCTTTGAATTCAGCTCTAAAGCTCTCCAGTGGCATTGCCCCAGCCACTCATGCTATAACGTCCCCATAAGCAAGGTGGGTGTGCTAAAAGCACCACCGTAACAGCCTTACGATGTAGGATCATATGAGTGAATACATGTAGAGTACTTATTTATTCAGCTTTTCACTGAATTAATACAGAGCAAGAGTTTATAACAGTACCTGCTTGTGATAAGCACTCTGGTACCTACAGTTCCCAGTAGAGCACAGCTTTGTGTTTGTATCTGAGACTGATCTGAAGACTTATCAGGCCATTTCCCCATGCAAGTAGTAATAAGAACTTTGCATTTGTATTCCCTGCTAGATGTGAAAAACGGGCTATGTCCTACGTTGTTTCATTCTCAAACCACCTATTGGGGCTAGGGAGATAGCTCTGAGGCACAAGTGCCTGCTGGGCAAGTGCAGGGTCGTGAGTTTGAACCCTGGTCCCACACAAAAAAAAACCAAAACCACCTATTGAAATAAACTTTGGGGCTGGGGAGATAGCTCCGAGGCACAAGTGCCTGCTGGGCAAGTGCAAGGTCGTGAGTTCGAACCCTGGTCCCACAAAAAAAAAAAAAAAAAAAAAAAAAGAAATAAACTTTATTTGAATATGAAGAAAACAGAGCTTCTAGAATCTCAATAACATATCTAAAACTCAAACTTAGATCTAGAATCCATTTTCTACTGCAACTGCACACTTTCAGCCTAGCCCATGAAGAAATATGAGGGAAAGTATTCCAGCATTTGAGAAGAGCTGAGCTAAAAGTAGGATGGAGGGTAGGTTCTGGAAGATGTGGAATAGATCTCTACATTTTCTTACTGGGACAAACAGAAGTGCAGGCTTTACTGTCCTCTCTAATGCTGTGCTGAGTAGCTGAAAAGACACACTTGAAGGTCACACATACTTCTCACTTGTAAAGTTCTCTACACCCATATTTATAAGTAAAACCAAGAGGAATTTAAAAAGTAGAAGTTCTGAGAAATGAGTTACTGGAATCTTCATCTGGTGTTGACCAGAGAACAATGAATGTGGATGGAGCTATCAGAAATCTGTTAATAAAATGGGAGAAAAACTCCATGCCCTTGGCCAGCCACTCTGAGTTGCGTTCCAACAACCGGTACCCTTTCAAAATTGTTGACTGCATCCTCCCTGGTCATTCCGGGTTTAAAATATCTGGACTGAGGAAAGATCTCCAGTGCTGCTCTGAGAAGCATCCAACTAATGCTGAAGTTTCCTTCAGTCCTTTAGGGCAGACTGAAAAAAATAACGAGTTTATTAAAATTGCCTGTGTATCATGCTAGGAAAACTTCGACAAGGGTGCACAGATGGGCTTCAATTTGGACAACTCTGTTGCTGCATATTAAAGGCCTTTGATTCTAATATCCAGTAATGAATAAAACCACTGGTGGGTGTCCTCCTGAGTCATAATGTAATCAGACGAGAAGGGCTAGGTCTGGCTGTCATTTTCTTTTCACCGTTGAAGACTTGCTCTCAGCCAGATGTACCTAAGCTGAGAACACAACAGTGAATCACCGTAGCAAAGGAGACCAAGGGGATTTTGTCAGAAGGGAAGCAAGAGCTGATTAGAATCAAATGAAAATGTGCATTTGAAATTATTGATGTTTTTGGCTTTTCTAAAAGATAATTCATAGTCTTCCAAGTGAGCCAGAACTTTTCTGCAATGCAATATCATCTGTTAAGAAGTACTGTCCTCGCTTGCTCCCTAAAGTTTAGGGCAGCACTGATGGAAAGTGAGGAAGTAGCACCACTCCAATTCCTGAGGGCCCCAAAGCTGAGTGCAGACCAGCCGTGCCTATTCCAGGATCAAAGTTTCTCCTTGTAATCCCAATGACCCTGCTTCCTGAGTGGGCCTTGGTCTCTCTACCTTCCCTACCTGGTAACTTGTGTAGCTTTTAAGTCTAGTACTGGTTCCCCTTGTTTTCTTTCCTGCCTAGGTAAAATCAGCATGGCCCCTTCTTCACTCTTTCCGCTGCCACACTCTTTTTGTGTGAGTCTGCCCCTCTTCCGTTCCAACATTGTAGTTTATTTCTCTACTTTTTGAGGTAACCACTTAATTTGTCAACAGAATGTAGAAGTAGAAGCATAGAATGTCAGTCCTAAACTTATTTCCAAATGTGAGGGGAAACGTGGGCTTTCGACCTTCAATCTAAAACAGGAAGAATCTATCATGCTGGAAGATGACGAACAGTGTGCAGCCAACCTCAGTAAATTCAGTTTTCTCACTCAAGGGCACAGCGGGGATCTACATAAGGGCTGCAGAGACAGCTCAGCAGTACATACAGCTGCCTGGCAAGTACAAGGTTGTGAGTTCAATCCCCAGCATCAAAAAAATAAAAACAATGAATTTACCAAACCCAAGAGTACAACTTGCCAACTTGAAGCTGCCGTGATTCTATACCATTGATCCAACCTTCTTTGTTACTCTTTGGAGAAAACTTGATGCTTGCTTTCAGCCACTAGATTGTGGGGGTGCTTTGCAACATGGGTCCACCTAATAAATCCAGTTGCCATGAATGTGACTAGGGCCTTAGCTCCTGGCACTGTAGCTGGCACTCAGCATGTCTCAGAACAAAGCTACTAAGTACAGCATATCGCTGAAGTCACATCAGTGGTTTGAATTGCTATCTAATATAAAATGTAGTATAAATTTATTTTTCTTTTTCATCTTCATCCTGCTTCCTGAACTGTGTCTCATATTCTTTGCTGGATTTCTCTATTTTACTTTCATTTAGACAGAACGAATGCTTGGTAGATTAAATTCCTCAGGTAAGAGGAATGTGGAAAGCAGGAACCACTACGTGAGGGGAGGAGCAAGCAATCGCAACACAAGTGAGAATAGAAAGTTTGCTTTGATCTTATTAAGCAATGATGAAATTTCGCCTCACCAATTCTTAGAGGTGTTATATAAACCACACCCAGGATTGAAACCAGAGCCTCTGCTTTGCTATGAATGTGCTATCTAACTCAGCTATAGTCCAGCTCTAAGTCCTTCCAATTTTGGGGACAGATCCCACCTTTTTTGCATCATTTCTCCTTTAGGATACAATTGATCAAATTTAATCCACCAATAGTAACTTCAAGTAGCAAAGTAGTGTGTTTGGGTGATGTGCCCTTGTGCACATCTAAAGTGGTGGCAGTGAAGTTGGCATCAGAAAGCCACAGCATTCTGTTGTAACCTTTAGATCTTGGTCCATTTTGACTTCAGTACATGTACACTGCTCCTTTGAGAAGTTACAGTGGGCTGTGTATCTGCCCTTTCTACAGAGACAGAAGGATTTCTAACCAGAAAGGGAACTTTATGAAGGGCAAAATGAAGAAAGGCAGTCTACATTGTTCTCTTAAAGACTGTTTTGCCCAGTAGCCATTAAAGACCTGGCACACGATTGGGCCCTGACTGTTTTGTAATGTGGGAATACTTCCTCTTGCAGCCTAAATGTTCGAGCAAAAATATTTCAAAATCCAACTTCTTGTCTCTTTATTCTGACTCCTTACTAGTTCACTTAAGCAATTGCATCTTCATGAAGTCTAACATTAAAACATCAAATGTTCTGTTCTCAAATTAAGGTTTAAAAAATAGAGAAAGGGAGGCTGGCAATCAATCACACAGTATGTGGGTTTTTGTTTTTTTTTTTGAATTTATTTTATTTTATTTTATTTTTTTCTTGTTTCAGAACTTTTGTTTGCTTATTTATTTATTTTTAGGGCCGACTCAGACTGCCCTGAAGGCAGGGCTGGCGCAGCATGTGGTGCTGGGGATCGAACCACGGTCCCTGCAGCCACCCAAACTTTCCCAAGCAGGTGCTTTAGATCACTGAGCCATCCTGCCGGGCCCCTCACACAGTATGTTTTCTTGGTTTCAACAGTTAACAGTTACCATTGAGTAGTTCAAGGGTCAGGGTACTCCTGTTTCACTATCATCTATTGCTACAAAAATACTTTCATTCAGAACTCTATTCAATGCATATTTTTTTAGACATCAAGTCAATGTTATGTAAAACGCTGAGGTCCTCAGATCCTATCTTTGTCATCTTTGTTAGATTCATTACTGTTCACTTGGTGAAAATCATTTTGATTGTATTCATCATAATTATCCTGCTGATATTATTTGGCTCATCTATGTTTAATAGTTCTTTGGCTTAGTCTTCGCCAGATTTAAAGGAATTCCACCTACCCAAGATAAAAATGCCTGGTATCTACTGAGGGTCTTCAGATAGAAACTTTGGAGAGTATCTCTGACGGCCGATTCACAACTATAATCCTTTTCAGCCTGAAGAAGCCAAAGCGGTCATCACCCATGGCTCCCTCATGGCAGTTCAGGTTACTTCTTCAGAGGGAGGAATGTTGTAGGCCGCTGAATTAGATAGAAATATTATAATATTTGTAGACAGTCAGCCAGGACCAGCCCCTCCAGAAGACAATGCTTATTTATTGAGTTTTTTCAATGTTCTGGGCCCTGGGGAGACTTTGAGGGGGAAAAAAGGTTGTATTTTTTTAATTTGTTTTGTTTTGTTTTTTGATGGACCTGGAGATGAAACTGAGGCCTTTGCGCTTGCCAGGCAAGCACTTATTCTACTGAGCCATCTCCCCAGCCCCAGGAAAGAAAAGTTTTAATACTTCCTTTCCTCTTGCATCTCATATATTTTTCTAGAAGGGTTCAACTTTAATATAATGGCAAAAGACTTGAATAATGGTTGGGAAGAATAGGTGTAGGAGCAGGAAGGGAAAAGCGTATAGGGAGGATTCACCACTGCTTTATTACTTTTTTTAGTAACTTGTATTTCTCTAATTTTATGTATTTTCCTCTAGATTCTTGGAGCTTACAATGAAAATATGAATAAAGTGGAAGTATATTAGTAATGCTACAAAGATATAAATATCATTACCAAAAAACTCTGATGCTCTTAGGAAGCCAAGGACAGTTACTTTCTAGGAACTTCATTTCAGTGTCAGCTAGACTCAAGCAAAGGGTAAAAGATATTCCAGGATGACTTGATTCTTCTCCCCTGAAGGGAAAATTCTGGCCCTTGTATAGGTGTTATCTGTTAACTTTCTCTTATATTGTACTCACCATGCAGTCTGTCTGAATTAATATTTTTATATCAAGTTAACAGATATTAAATGTTTGATCCATTAAACCATGGTAGTTTCACATGAAAGCAAGTGTTTTCCCCATCTTATATGCCTTCTTTTAGCTAAATCTGAACCTTTACAATGTCCACAAAAATGTCATCTTCATATTTTCTATGTATCCAGATGTACTTACGATACTTTTTTCATTATTTACTCTTCCTCTTAAGTTATTTTATTATCACTTATTAAATCATTCAATATATATTTCCTAAGTGTTTCCTAAGAGCTAACTACCTTTTAAGTTCTGGAGGGATAGCAGTAATTTTTATTTATTTATTTTTTTAATTTTGTATTTATTTATTTATTTATTTTTTGCGGAACAAGGGATTGAACTCAGGATCTTGCACTTCCCAAGTAGGCACTTGTGCCCCTGAGCTATCTTCCCAGTCCCTGAAAGCAATAATTTAAATACAAAATTTTCTCTTTTAGTGGAACTTAATGAAGGAGGCTTACAATTAATTTTTTTAATTTAATATTTTTATTGTTTAAATTTAACAATGGTTATATTACATATTTTCATCATCAGATCAGTTTAGATAAATGTATATAGCTATATAAGATTGATCAAGCAATTAAACATTAACCCTTTTAAATCAACATTACTTTTTTTTTTTCTTTTCCCCTTTTTTTTTTTTTGAAAGTTGACATATTGCATATTGTCCTCACAATCGTTCTACAGAGTGCAGTGTGTGGGCATGACCCACCTCCCTATTGATGTTGCTTAGAAAAAAAATTAAAAAAGGAAAAGAATATACTTCTCTTTGGACTAAGAGGAAACACATATATACACAGTCAAATGTTCTGCAATTGCAGTGGGCCACCAGTGAAGCTTGTAATATTGGAGGCTATTGAATCTAAGAGGAGGCTTATAATTAAAATCAGAAAGAGAAGTAGAAAGTGTGTGATGAGCAATGAGAACAGGAAGGCAGAGTAGGGTGAAGGAGTAGGAGATCCAGTGCCTCTCCTCCCTTAGGCTGGCCTTGGGTATAGGAAGGAAGAGCAGTGAGGCTCTCAGACATATGGAGAAAGAGAAGGCAGGAAATCCATGAAAAGACGACAAAGACACACATGATGCTGGGCTTTCGAACCCATGGAAAGATCTAGGCTTTTAGATTCAGAACACAGCAAGAAGCCACAGGAGAGTGTGGGCTAAGTTGTGACATAATCTTACCAACACCTTTCTCCTCGCTGTCTTGAGAACAGACCGAAAAGCTAAAGAAAACAACCCAGGCAAAAGTTACTACCGGTTTGGACTAGATGATAGCAGTGGAGGTTCATGTGAAGCAGACAGATTCTTTGCAAATTATATTTTGAAGGTAGAGTCTTAATTTGCTGACAATTTGGATATGAGATCTAAGTATATTGTGTTTGTGGGACTGAGTGAAGTCACTTTTCACTGAGATCGGAGAAGTTCAGGAAGCAAGATTTGGTTGAAAATGAGATGAGTGATGGACATGCTGTATTTGGAATGTCAGATACTTTGTTGAGAAAGTAAGTCAATGTGAAATTCCAAGGTTTACCACACCCAGAATGACCCTGTGACATTTACAAAGCACTTTCATGTACCTGTGGATGTGGTTTTTCACCACCGTATGCATGAAGTAGTGAAATTGCTGGCTACAGGGTTCATGCATCATTCATCTGATCAGATACCACAAACTTGGTCGTCAGAGTGGTCCTATCGATTTATGCTACTTCCAGCTGTGTTTGAAAGTTTCCTTTGCTGGTGTCCAATAAGATAATTGGCCTCCTTTCCAATTATTTTATATCTGATAGGATCAGAATGACATCCCATGCCCTTTTTAATATTCCTTTTATTGGTGCATCATGAAGTGAAATTCGCTTTTTTTTTTTTGTTTGTTTGTTTGTTTGTTTGTTTGTTTGTTTTTTTGTCTTTTTGAGACAGGGTTTCGCTATGCAGTTGAGGCTGGTCCTGAGCTCACTTTTGTAACCCAGGCTGGTCTCGAACTCGCACCAATCCTCCTGCCTCAGCCTCCCGAGTACTGGGATTACAGGCGTGCGCCACCACGCCCGGCTCGCTTTGTTAAATGTGTACTGCCCTTCTGATTTCTTCTGAATGGCCAAATCATATTTGTGTACATTTTTGAGTTTTTAATTTGTTAATATTTTTTCAAATGGGAAAATTCACAATACATCTTGGGTCCTTTTTTATTTCTTAAAAAATAAAATATGACATCAGTTACTAGTTTTTCACAAGGGAATGCTAAGGTAAGCACATAATTGTAGCTTATCTCAGTCCCAGCCACTCCTTATGTATACATCTAACTTGGGTGAAGAGACATCAGTCAAAAGACACAGGGCACAGTCAGGAAAGAAGAATAAGTACTGAGGCTCTACAGTACAGATGCGAGTGTAAGTAACGTGAGTGTATTAGAGCCAAAACCAGGAGCGATGATAAAGAAATAATAAACGTGTGATGTAATGAATCTCACAGAATCTCACAGAAGACTCAGATTATTTTGGAGACATAGTCTTGTTTTAGGAAATTTCAAAGTACGAAAATTCTGATGTTTTTATTTATTTATTTTTTTTTTAATTTTACTTTTTTTTTTTTGTCTTTTTGAGACAGGGTCTCACTATGCAGTTGAGGCTGGCCTTGAGCTCACTTTTGTAGCCCAGGCTGGTCTCGAACTTGCACCCATCCTCCTGCCTCAGCCTCCTGAGTGCTGGGATTACAGGCGTGAGCCACCACGCCCGTCTGATGTTTTGTTGTTTTTTTTAAGAATTTTTTTTTTTTATGTTTTTCTTGTTTCATAATCTTTATTTGCTTATTCACTCATTTTTATGGCTGGCTCAGCCCGCACCCTGACGGCAGGGCTGGCACAGCATGTGGTGCCGGGGATTGAACCGCGGTCCCTGAAGCCGCCCAAGCTTTCCCAAGCAGACGCTTTTAGACCACTGAGCCATCCCACTGGGCCCCCGTCTGATGTTTTTTAATGCAGGTGGCTATCCTCCGTATTCCAGCTAAGCGCTTTTATAGGTGGGCTTCAGAGTCTACAAAACTGACTCGTTTTCTTTTCTGAAGCAAGTCTCCTAATGCACTTAAAGTATAAATTACTGTTCTGCCAACATATATTTAACAACCTGCCATTGCAGCGCACTTTCTAAAGACAATGACTCCATAAAGGAAATTACACGTGCACTTTGATGGTGACAACTGTTTCAGCTGATTAAAAAAATAACACACTCATTAGCACCTGCCTAGCTGAAATTTAGCGTGATGAGAACCCTGACAGAAGAGTAGAAGACTTAGCAACAGGAGCAGAGGTGGCAAGTGCGAGGAGTTCTGAGTGGACAACCAGCAGTGGGATACTCGGGAGCGTTTCTCCACCGATGAGGAGCTGGGACACAATGCTGACCCACAGGAAGTGAATTACTTCCCTCCCGGCATTCGATCTGCTCTTCTGTAGCTGCTACCGCATAAATACTAATATCTGTTTGGGACAGCATCGCCTCGATGCCTGCGCTTACTTCAGGCATGCAGCAAAACAAGGGTATGATACATTATTAATTTCCTGATGTTCTTTGTAGAAAATAACCCATAAGATGAATCTACCTAAACTTATTAATTTCTTCTCTGATTGATGTTCTATTATTATTACAACAAAGTAGTAAAAGCAAGTCTCCTTTCTAAACTCAGACTCAATATTCTCCTCACTAACTTTTTAATCACTTCAACTGGTATTTATGGAGAGTGTACCATATGCTCCATAAACCATCAAAAATCTTGGTAGTTTATGCTGTGCTCATCTGGTCCTCGTTTTATTTAGTACCCTAAAATAATATTCTGATCTATCCTCAGTTATTGCTTCCCAGCTCACTGTCAGTCCTTCCAGAAGCTGACTCTTCTATCTTCCTTCTTTACTCTTCTCTTGTGCTTAGTTCCAAGCAAAAGCAGAATTAGTGGGCCGGCAAGGTAGCTCGGCAGACTAACTGCCTGCTTTGGCAAGCACAGGGACTAAGGTTGGATTCCCAGTTCCACCTGTCATGCTGGGCCCATCCTGGGGGCACACTGAGCTAGCTACCGAGTCTGGGCATAACGGCATACCCCTGTGACAGTGCTGAGGAGGCTGAAAACAGGAGCATCACTATGAGTCTAAACTGCATAGTAAGACCCTCTACCCAGTACATAAAGGAAGAGAGAGAGAGAGAGAGAGAGAGAGAGAGAGAGAGAGAGAGAGAGAGAGACTGAGAGAGAGCAGAATTAGGCAGCCACAGGAAACATTCTCTCAGGCTTTTACAGAGAACAAATTGGTCAAGCAATGGCTGTGACTCTTCCAGATGGCTGACACAAACAGAAGATCTACAAAATGCTATACATACTTTCAGGGTAAATCCTGAGGGGATTTGACTGACCTTGCCAAATACAGAAGTTACATTTTTAGCCACAGAATGAATGAAAACATATTATAGAAGCAACGAGTAATATGGCATATATATTCAAGGAATACAAGAGTGGTAGGACCAAGAAAGAAGTAAGGGAATTAAGCCAGAAATCAGGCCTAAGAGCAAGTCTGACCCAGCCTGACCTAGAGACCCACCCAGGACAGCCACACTCACTTGTCAAAAGGAGAGGGCTTATTAAATGTATCGACAGCATTACAGGATCAGATATTAGGTGGCTGGTTTCTAAACATTCTAATCTGTCTTTCAAAAAAACACGTATAGGGAAATTTTCTAATTTTCCACACATTTTAGATTTACCCAGAAACTCTACAACATTCCCAGCCATTTTAACAAGCACAACTCTACAGTAAGTTTTGATAATCATCATTCCAAACAAATTCCTCTCCTGAATCACTTGTTTAGTGCTTAAATATTGTTATTAAAGTGTTGGTTGTTTTTTCTCTTTTAAAAAATAGATGAAATACAAATATTTTTTGCACTCCACTATTTTCTTTTTTGTTTGTTTGTTTTTGTGTACTCATCTATTTTCTATGGAATATTGTACCACAGGGCATTTAAAAAACCACTACGAAGCTAAAACCATTAATGTTTGAGTCACGAAATTAAAGACTGTGTAAAATCTAAAGCTGTTAAAAAATCAAGTCATGTTACAACTTTCTACAAATTTCCAATATGCTGGACTTCAGAAAGAACTATATCTTTTGGTCTAATAAACAATGAACAAGCAGTAGTTGCCTTAGAGAGACTGACTTCTTTCATACCTGATAGATACCCTAAATAGCAGAATTTCATGTTTATTTCAGGGAGTATGTTCATCTATGATAGTGTTACTTTATCCCAAATAACAAATGTAAATGCATTTCTGATCACATTCCATGTAAGTGTACTTTATTTTCGCCCAGGTAGATTTTAGAAAGACACCTATGATGTTTGCGTGTTTTAATTCTTTTTCACTGAGGCCAAGTTACTGTAGGATAGTAGCTTGCTCTTCATTTAATGTAACAATGCCTCTCACCATCAACAGAAGACAGAAAAGGAAACTCCCAAAGATTAAAAAGTAGAAGGATGCAGAAGAAAGTAAAAAAGAACAGCAGACAATGAAATTAATTGTAAAGATTAAGAATAACAGCAATTGAGATATTGACTTGGTATTGAATTGGTATCTTGAGGGAGCAAGACACCATAGCTGACAAGATAACATGCCAGTTTTTAATGTAGTAGGGCTTAAAGAAAAAATTTGAGATTTCTGTTTTTCTCATCACATTTAATTTGATATCTGAAGAAAGATTCCCAGCATCCAGGATATAAAAGGCCTCATCTTTTTAAAAGTATATATAAATTATAAAGTCTTATCTTTTTAAAAGTGTAACTAAGATTTTGATAAAAGTGTAGAAATTGTCAGAGACTAGGTATCATAAATTCAAAAAAATAAGTACTGGAACAGATATATATATTATGTGGACAGCTAACAGTCTAAGTGCTGATAGTTGCTTTGTACAGGGAATAAGTGTCAAACCTTAGCCTAGGCTGAAGGTCAAAAAAGCAAAGTTCATGGCTGAGGAGATAGCTCAGCAGTCTAAGCACCTGCCTAATAAGCACAAGAGCTCAAGTTTGATCTCTGGTACAACATATAAAATTGTTTTAAAAAAGCAAAGTTCTCAATGATAATGAGTAGGGATACATGCTTAATTAATTTTGCCTCGAGGTGAAGCTACTAAGTAGATACAAGGATCAAAGAAAAGAAGGAAAGAAATTTTGATGACCAGTTACATAACCATACACATTTCCCATATAAATTGAGAGCTAAAATTCATAGCGACTGTTCATGAAAAAAATTACAAGATAAATATTAGTTGAAAGTAGTCTCAAAATACATAGAGAATAACAATTAAACTGACGTCATATCCATGTTAGAAAATGGGGATGGTGTTTCAAAGTCCTGAGAGGAAATAGCTGTCATCCTCAAATTACATAACCAGAAGAAAATGATTGATTGTTTTTACTCTGAATGAGAACAAAGATGTTGTCAAACATTAGCAAAAACAAAGAAGCTGTATTTTCCAAGAACAAAACCTTGCTAAAATAACTTGTAAAATAGTGTTTCAGGAAAAAGAAAGATGACCCTCAAAGCAATGTTGAATTTCAAGAAAGAATGACGTCAACCAAAGTCCAAATAGACACTGATTATTTCATAAGGATAATGACATCTAAATATGGATTTCAAAAGTGTGAGATAAAACTGCCCCCCAAGAAGGCTTATGAGCTAGTGTAATAATATTTATAAGGAATTAACAGCTTAGATAGTGTCACTTTGGAATAGCAATAGAGAAGCGAGGCAATTTAATGTGAAAGACAGTCCAGAAACAAGGAAGCTATGTATAGAAACTTGATATGAACCAGAAACATCACAGTCACCCACGGAGAAAGAGGCAGTGCACAGTGAATTGGTTTTGCATATGGAAAAATAAAATAGAAAAGAAAGAAATGACTCAGATCATATGTAAAATTCAATTTTAAATGGACCCAAATGCAAGGCAGAACTCCGTACTCTTCTAAGAGAATAGAGAGAATATTTGTAACAATCTGATTTGTAAGATTTCATTAAGATCTTAAAAATACATGAAATACAATGGAACAGATTGAGAATGCATCAAACTGTATAGAGAAAATTGATTTTCATCAGTAGCACCATTGGGAAAAATAAAATATAATCCTCTATTTGGGGAAAATTACTGGCAAAAATGCACATCTGTCAAAGACTGGAATCTAAAATGTAACAAGTACTCCTCCACATTAACAATAAAAAGTCAAACCAAGAGAAAAGACAAAAGACAAACTATTGAAGAGGAAACATGAATGATTCATAGGCAAATTAAAATATGTTTAACTTCATTACTCATCAAGAAGAAAAATAAAACCACAGTGAAATTTGATTTATTTCCAAAAGATGAGCTGTGCAAAAATCTGATCATTTCAAGTACTGTAGAAAATGTGAACAAAAATTGTCAAAGTGGTTGTAAAAGTGAAAGTCAACACAAACTCTTTGGGAAACTTGCAAAGTATTAATCGTTGGATCTCTCCAAGTTTCTTAGTCAAATGCTCTAAGAAAGACTTACATATGTTTACACAAAATCAGAATTTCTTACACTACTAATGTTCCTATTAATGCCAACTTTTGTCCATGTATGGATTGTAGCATATTTGCATAACAAAATTTCCTATAACATGAAAAGAAATTACTTGTAGCTCAATCTGTCAGGACGAATGGATCTCAAAAATTGAATATGGAGCTTTCACAGAAAGCAAAATGGCCAAGCAATGGCCGTGACTTGTCCTGAAGGCTGACACTAACAACAGTTCTACAAAGTACTGTCTATGGTCTCAAACTTAATCCTGAGGGGATTTGACCCTGGAAGATAGAAAAAAAAAATGAATGTTTAGTTATACAGGTCTTGCTTCGACTTGCCCTTGACCACCCAGCAAGAAAAAAAAAATCCGTAATTACAATGCATGGAATGCAGAACTAGATTGGTGAGATGAGCTTTAGGAGGCTTAGATTCAATAGCCTCCAACATCACAAGCTTCACTGGTGGCCCACTGCAACTGCAAAACCTTTGACTGTGTATATATCTGCTTCCTCTTAGTCCAAAGAGAAATATATTCTTTCCTTTTTTTTTTTTTTTTTTTTTTC
>PVJA010008522.1:0-10184 GCA_004027025.1 Myocastor coypus | reverse complement strand
GAATCCATTAGACTTAGAGCAGCGGTTTTCAACCTGTGGGTTGCGACCCCAGTGGGGGTTGAACAACCAAAACACAGGGGTCGCCTAAAGCCATCGGAAAATACTTTTTTTTTTTTTTTTTTTTTGAGACAGGGTCTCGCTATGCAGTTCAGGCTGGCCTCGAGCTCACTTTTGTAGCTGAGGCTGGTCTCGAACTCGCACTGATCCTCCTGCCTCAGCCTTCCAAGTGCTGGGATTACAGGTGTGCGCCACCACACCCAGCTGGAAAATACATATTTAAACCCAGGCTATGCCATGGTGAAATGTTATTTATTGGAATTAGTAATAAATATCTCTCAACATATAAAAAAAATTGAATATGGAGCAAAAGCAGTCAGTGAGAACAGAGAGCTTCCAGTTCAATAACTTTTGCATAATATTAAACATATGTGAAACCAAGAATATTGTTCAGTGATAAATTACTGATACTATAGATTAAATAGGAGAGAAGAAAACAATGTATTCAGTATATGTCTATTTCTTAAGAAGCCGTTTAAATAGTAACATACAGAAGTTAGCCATTGGATGAATGCAGTTTTCATTCATAGTGCCTTCATAATATGCATGTGACTCTCAACCTGATATCTTCATAGAGTCCTGTGTCTAAGATCTATTACTCCCATAAACTTAGAGACACACCATAGAATTGGAAAGATGCCTCCTTCTCTTCTGCTCTGCCCAGACGCCTTGAGAGTGCATCCTCTCCTGGGCAATGAAAGCTCAATGAGCATACAAGGCTGCTAAGCACCAGACTCCTGACGGGAATCTGCACCGCAGAATTTCCCATGTAGTCAGCATCTCCTTCAAGGCCTGGGTGCATCCTGTGCAAATCCTAACAACCCCCACGTCACACAACCGTCATTTTACAACCTCCGAACTTTAGAACGTACTGCTTCTGGCTTCCTATTTGGGGCTCTTTTCTCCTTGGGAGCACGCTTTCTATAGTGTCTCTTCCCCCACACCTATCACAGCCATGGCTTTCCATCAGAGTACTTCTCAGGTTCTGAACACATCAGCCAATGTGAATATAGCTGACTAAAAGCAATAGTTTCACATATTCAGTCTTCAGCCCTGCAGGAAAATCCCACAAGGACATTGTCTTTTTTGAGGGAGAGGAGGGAGTTGATTGTTTGCTTTGTTTGTTTGTTTAGTGGAAATAAACTCTGCTTTATTCAGATTGCTATCTGACATCAACTTTTTTTGGCCTAGAGATGTGGAGGGAGATCTAGAGTTTCGCTTTTGTATCAAATTTGAAATTTTCCACTATCTTCAACTTCATTTCAATACTGACATTGGGTTGTTTAGTAATTCTCATGTGATTATTTGACGTTTCTGATTCATGCCTGTTATAATTCTCAGAGGACTGGGATGCCCACGTCAAGTAGAATTAACCATAACTTCATAGCAGATGGTTGCAGTGAACACAGAAAGGGCAAAATGTAGAAGAAAAAAATCCTCAAGGCTCTCGCCGTGCCTTCAAAAAGCATTAACTGTGCCAGATCACTAGTGTTCATTTGAATATGGATGATTCCCACATCTGTCCTTCCACAATTGCCTTGGCCCTTCAGATTGTCCTGGGGTCTGACGCCAACATCGCCTGGCCTGCAACAACGTGTTAGTCTTGTTTCTCTTCCAATTTACCAAGTGCTATTTGCTTCCTGAATTGCACCCCATGGACAGTGGCTTCTAGAGTTTTAGCTTACAGCCCTATTTTGGGCTTAATATACTCACTGGCTTCCAAAAAGTATCAAATATCACATAAATATTTAACAACAGTAAAAAGGGAGTTTTGAGACTTTTGAGTTGTTTTTCCAGTACAGCCAAAAAGCACATTGTGAAAGATCACTGATAAAGTGTATAGAGAAGCAAAGGTGTAAAGTGCAGACCTGTCCTGATTACAATGCACCTGCTTGAGTATAGACTCCAATAATGCATATTTCTGAGCCAACGATCTCTCCACTTTAGACATACAAGGGCCTTAGCCCTGTACCAGACTCTTCTGTTAAAGAAGAGCCAGTCATTCCTCTAATCATGTTATCCACCATTGTCACACCTCTGGTTGTACAACTAAAAGAGAAATGTTTCAGTACTAAAAGAGAAACTATGCTCTCATTACCAAAAACCTGGCTCTGTCTTTACCTATATGTTCTGTATTCTTCAAAAACTGGGACTTTTTCAGAGTAGGGAGGACTATCTGCTGTAGCTTTCTCATTAGGGAGATACATCTGTTTGCACTAGCTTTCCGCAACAAACATCAGAAATACTAAAAATGCAAAGTGAGCTCTCAGTTTTTGCCTCTCATGTAAACTGCTAAATATTATCGTCCATAATGCACAAGGGCTGGTAACTCCTTGCATATTTCCCATTTCTGAGTACTTCCTTTTTTTTCAAACTCAGGAAATTAATTCAGCAAACAAATTTATCAAAGGCTTCCTTTGGGTGTTTTCTAGATCTTCGAGTCATCGGCCTGATCAGCATGAAGCAAGCAGCAGAAAAACAGAAAGTGGCTTGGAGGACCTCGACTAATGTGAGCAACCATGGAGGCAGGGCCGTCGCGCCTCCCTTCCCCTGCGTAGTCTTCATTGAGCCTGAAAAAGCAAAGCTACAAGGCATGGAAAACGTTAACCAATTAAATTATTTTTTTCTTTTTAATTACAAAATCGTTTTTCTTTCCTCAACATTTAGAAACTATATAAGACAAAATTAAAATTAACATCTCTTGAACAATATCTCATTTTCCAGAGACAAATAGATTAATAGATTTTGACCTCTCTCTTCCTGATTTTAGTTTACTTCATTTTGTTTTGAAAACAAAATTGGAGTCCTTTAACCCCGCATTATCACAAAATTACCTTGATTTGAAAAAGATTGATATTATTTGTGATCTGACACATCCTTCTTCCCCTTGAATTTTAAAATCTGACTTTGCCGAGGGGAATTTCATTTTCTCTCATCTGCATTACAAACAGATCTCTTCTGTGCCTGGGTTAAGCATGAAATTAAGGTAATTAAAGATGAGTAATACTAAAAGTTCCCTGAGCAAAATCAAAGTACAAAAAAATTAGAGCGTCGTGACTGAGGCAGCATTACTCACAAGTCCTCTGGGGTTTGTTCCTTTGCTTTGTTTTATTTTCCCCCCTGTTTTCTTTTTCAGTGAAAGATTAGATCAGAATTTGATACCAAGTGACTTTGTCTGAAAAGATTTGAGGAGAAAAGTTATTAGGCTGATGCTTTCTTCATTTCTATAAATGCATGCTTGTTTCTGCAAGAAGTGTTCATTGTGTACTAATGATGAGTTGGTCTATAATATTAAAATGCCAATGTGTGAGATACAGGTCGGTCATGACTAACTTATAGATTCTTGACCTGCTGTCAATGTTCTCCGCCACAAACGAGCAAAAATGTGTGTGTGTGTAACACTGCAGTTGTTCTATTTCCTATTCTTTGCAGTGAGAGAGGACGCACAACCTAGAAAATTGTGGGCTACCTCAGGATGAGGATATTAGAGAGATAATTTTACAGAACTTGAATTCAGATTGGTAAGTGGATCTAAGGAAGTAGATTTTGATTCAGATTCAATGGTTTTAGAAAGGAAAACAACTGTATAGGCACTTTATAGGTGGAACAATGTTTTTGTCTGTGCTTAGACAAAAATACAAAGTGGTCTTTCCCTGTCCCATTTTGTTACTGTCTCTTTGTCGCTATGACTGGAGCTGGGAATTGCTTAGCCCCAACAGGAGAGCAACATGTTCTAGCTATTAACTTCAGACCAGCCTTACAAAGATATTGGTGCCAACCTGTGGATTGTAGATGAACCTCCACTTTTAAGGGTTCCTTACACAGATGTACACATGTGCATTGTCTTCAAATTTATGTGTCCTCCTGTCAGTGGCTTCTATTCAGTGACTGCTGGATGTGGCTGGATAAGCATGGCTCCTTAAGTCTAACAAGGACATGATTATTTCCAGTTCAAAACTGCCGTAAGGACCACCTGTGGCCATGAGACAGTGCCTCAGGTTCTCTCCTCCTTCCACTGAATGATGCTACTTTAGAAATTGTCTTTCCTGAGTGTCGACTCGCTCCCTAAAAAAACCTGCATAGCAACATTAGATTCAAAATGTGCTTTCTGGGGAGCTTTCGTTGCAACAGTGGGGAAAAGCCATCGTTAGGGGGGTCTTACGCGAGAGAGTGATAGTTTTTCACATGAGCTTCATGAACATATGAGAACAATTAGGATATAAACAAAAAAGGCACATAAATTAATTTATTTCATCAGAGGTTATTCTTGGAGGGCAAAGCAAGCTGGTGTGGCAGCTGCAAAAACATGCAGTGTTTACCTTTATATAATGAATCATTTTTCTTTATTATTGATATCGTATTCATGCTTGGGTATTTTTCCTTTTCATTTCAAGGAGAAAATGAAAAACTAAGAAATGCAATTTCAAAACAACACAATAGAAAATTAACAAGATTATTATATTGCATAGTGTTATCTTCAAAGTTGTTAGTTTCTGACATTGCAAGTTCCACTGATAACCCATTATTATTATCAACTATTGGACTATATTGAGTTATTTGGCTGAATTCACACACGTACCACATTTGAATGGTGTTAGAACGCCCATCTCTGACAAAACAAAACAAAAAGGGGGATATAAATGAAGGACTCTTTTGTAGTGAAACAAATATATATATATAACTATATATAAAATAAGAGAGATACACAGCTAGTTTCTCTTAGTTCAGTGAGAAGAAAGATTTGTACTAACAGTGTTTAGACAAGCTATGGCTGCATCTTGTCCTCTGAATAACTACTACAAAGACAACAACGTGCAGTGTATTAATTATTGTAACTGTCTCACTAACCTGTTTTGAAACTATCTCATTGCTATTTCTTTTTTTTTAATGGTTTTTTTTTTTTAGAACTTATTTTATTTTATTTATTTATATTTTTCCTGTTTCAGAACCTTTATTTGTTTATTTACTCATTTTTATGGCCGGCTCAGCCTGCCCTGAAGGCAGGGCTGGTGCAGCATGTGGTGCCGGGGATCGAACCGTGGTCCCTGAAGCCACCCAAGCTTTCCCAAGCAGGCACTTTAGACCACTGAGCCATCCCGCCGGGCCTTTTAAAAAAATGAAGTTGTTGCTCAGATTTCAAAACATAGTCACGAAAAATTGATCTAAAAATATAAGCACAAGCCATTCTTTTCAATGACGTAATGCAAATTATTAGTATAATAAACCTCTCATCCAAACTGTTCTTTCCTTTTCAGCAGTTTCTTTCCCTTTCAAAATATCTACTGTACATTACAGACCTTATTCACTTTCAGTTTCCTACAGGAGGGACACAATATGATGTTTACACATGCGAGTCTCAGTTATTTCACTTAGAGAGTGTGGTCTTGAGTCGCATCTATTTATGCATAAAAACATCAAGGATATATATGCCTTGGAAATTGAACTCAGGACCTTGTTCTTGCCAGGCAGGTACTTCTGCCATTGAGCTATAGCCTTGGCCCTGGGCTTATCCTTTCTTTAGTACCTCAGTAGAACTCCATTTTATAATAATGCTACAACTTTTTAATCCATCACTCAGTTGGATTATCATGCGCAAGAGAGTTATTCCTGAGATTTACCTACTATGAATTCTACTATAGTACAAATACGAGCGCACATACTTTTTTCAGTGGCATGATATTTTTAGTTCTTCTGGGAAAACATCCAAAAGGGAACTATCTCAGTGAAATTGAAACTGCAATCCTAGTTTTTGTTTTGTGTTTTCTGAGCTGGGGATTGAACTCAGGCACTTGGACTTGCCAGGCAAGCACTTACTCTACTGAGCTATCTCCCCAGCTCTTGAATCCTAGTTTTGTAAGGAATCTCCACACTGATTTCCACAGTGATTGCACCATTCTACCTGCCCACTGAGGGTGGGTATGAGTTCCTTTCTCCCTACACCCCTTTTGGTATTTGTTATTGGTTGAATTCTTGCTAATAACCATTCTTTCTGGGTGAGATAGAATCTCAGCACTGTTTTAATTTGCATTTCTTGAATGACCAGTCATCTTGAACATTTTTCAGATATTTGTTTACAATTTACAGTTCTTTAGGTGAGAAGTTTATGTTCAACTCAGATATCCATTTTCGATTGTTTCTTTTAATTTGGGGTCCTGTTTTTTTTTTTTTTTAATTCCTTATGTTATAGGTAGAAGTCCTTTGTCTGAGAGACAATTGGCTGAAAATGTTTCCCTCTCTGTGCATTTTCTTTTCACTCTGTTTTTATTTCTTTTGTTGAAGTCCCAACAAAATTATTTATTATTTGAAATACTTCCCTTGCAGTTTGGGTTTTGTCCAAAAACTCTCCGCCTACTTGTATGCCTTTAAGATTCTGCCTACATTCTCTCCCAGTAGATTTTGTGTTTCTGTTTTAACATTTAAATCTTCAATACATTTTTATTTTAGTTTAGTGCATGATGATAGGCATGTGTTTAGTTTTAGTCTTTGGCATGTAAAGAGCCGGTGTTTATAGCACAATTTGTGAAGGACACTAACTTTATTCTAATGAAGGTGCTTGGCCTTTTGTCAAAGATGAGTTGGATGAGTGTAATGTTTATAATTTTGTCTGCATATTTTAATGTATTTGCTTATTTGATTTCAAAGTCTATTAAGATTTGTTTTATATAGTTGAATGCTATCATATTTTTTATGTATATTTATTATCATTACCTCTTTGCCTTTAATTTTTCACCTAACTAGAATGTAGCGACATACTAGTTCTTTATCTCTTTTGATCATTCTTGGCTTGAAGTTCACATTATCTGCAAATAAAATAGCTACCTCTACTTGTCCTGGGTTTCTACTGCACAGAGTACTGTTTTCCATCCTGTTACTTTCAGTCTATGAGTTTATTTTTGAGGTAAATATGTTGCTTGCATACAGCATACTGTTGCACCTCACTTCTTGATCCACTCTATCAGTCTGTATCTTTTTCTTAAATGTATTTGGTACAGTGTCTCACTACACAGCATGGACTCATAGTGATCCTCCTGTTTCAGCCTCCCCAGCACTGGGATTACAAGTGTCCACAACCATGTCCGGTCTTGGTGGCCAGCTCCTTGCACCCAGCATAGGGCAAGAGCAATATGTGGTACTGAGGATTGAACCTGCATTCTTGAGCATGCCAATGCAGGCACTTAGAGCACTTAGCTCTCTCCAAGCCCCAGTAATGTACCTTCTGATTGGTGAATTGAGGTCATTTGAATGGATTATTAGAACCTATATGTATTGGATTACCTTCTTCTCATTATTTTCCTGATTTTTATTCCATTTTTCCCCTCTGCTTAATTGCATGCTTTGCCTGGTATTTTTTTTCCTGCTATTATTCTTAAAGTTGTGGTCCTTTTTATCTATATTTGAAATATCTTTCAGTACTTGTTTTAGGATTTGTTTGCCAGTCATGAATCTCTTCAGTCATTCTTCGTCATGGGAGTATCTTATTTCTCCATTAATTTTCCTGTGTTCCCCGAATTTTATACCCAGGCCTTCACAAAATATGCTGAAAAATTTATTCATTATGGTTGCATTTCTTTTTAACCTGAGAGATTATTTCTGATCTGATTTCCTTTATAGGCACATGGATTTGTTTCTTTATGTCAGTTTCTATCATTTCAGAAATTTCAGTCATGTGTCCTCTATTTTCCTCTGTTAATATCTCTTATACTCGCTCTGGGTAGGTTAGTGGTATGATAGTGTATTTTGCTTCTTCATCTTGTCATTTTCATTTCAAAAAAAATTTTTATTTTGTTTTTTTGTAATTATCTTTGTGAATTTTGTATAAGCAGTTATATCACTACTATCAAGGTCTATCTAGAACAGTCTATTCTTCAGAAGACAGAAAAAGTCTGTCTTCTGTGTGTAGGAGATTCTTGGTTTGGATTTGTTGCAAGATTCCACCTTCCCAAATAAGTAAGCGTTGTATATTGGTATCTGTTTACCTCATTCCTCAGTTCTTTGGTGTAGGGCTGTAGTGAGGTTATCAACTGAGAGCTTCCCAGGATTGTTACATAACTGAGAGCTTCCCAGGATTGTTACAGAAGAGGGAACAACTGATTACAACATACATGAAATCCTAGTTAAAGTAGTATAATTAGCAATAACAATAGCAGTAAGCACAATATAGAAACTAAAAAAATGTGCTAAGTACTGATCTTATACTTTAGAACATAGGAGCAAAGTTTATAGCTATATAGCAGAACCAATCATAAATGCAAAGTGTGTTTTCCCTTGGTAGAGTGGTGGGAAACTCTAGTCTTATCATGTGGCAGGTTAATTTAGTGAAGATAGGGTATAAAATAAAGGTAACCTCAAAGGAAGTAGAAGAAAGGCTGGAGGGCAAAGGATGATCATTCAAGGTACAGTAAACTAGATAAGTAGATAGAAAGAAAAAATTGAAGGAGTGTTGATGGATTATCTGAACTTTGTCTCTAGGTTTGGATGATGGGATTAGTTTTCTGTGGCTGGAATTCTCCCCAGTCATTTAGAAAAGACAGAAAGAAAGATGGAAGAAAGAAAGAAAGAGAAAGAAAAGAAAAAGTAAAAGAAAAAGAAAAAGAAAAGAAAAGAAAATTTGAGAAAAAAGAAAAGAAAATAGAAAGGGCTGGTCAAATAGCCCAGTGGGTTAAAGGTCCTGCAAGTAGGCAAAGGGTCAGGGGTCCAATCCCCAGGTCTGCTATTCAGGCCCCACCCCCAGAGCACACTGAGACAGCACACTCAAAGAGGGCGTGGTGGCACACAATTGTAATCGCAGCTCTTGGAAGTCTGTAGACAGGAGGAGGGTCAGGGAGATAGCTCAGTAAAATAAGTGCTTGCCTGGCCTGAGTTCAATCCTTGGTACTGAAAAAAAAAAAAAAAGACAGAAGGATCACTACATGTCCGATCTAGTAGTGAGAATCTGTATACTCTATAAACCTTTTCTTAAAAAAAAAAAAACTACAAAAGAATATAGGAAATGTAAAGCAGTGTAAGATAAAACAAATATAAATCAAGATAAAATAAGATGAAAGAAAATTATGTTATAAAAGAAAAAAGAGCTGATCCCACCCACCTGCTTCTATTCTGTGTATCTTGTCCCTAAGCACAACACTGGTTCACCTAACTTACCACGTATTGGCTCTTATTTTGGACTTTACCTTCTCCACTCTTGTGTGTCCATCACGTGCACCTTAGCTAGAGTCCTACTGTGGGGTTGACCTTCCACCTATGCCCGGTCCTCTGATGTAGTGGGGAGGTCCATTCACCTTAATTTCTCAAGGATCTGGTTGCCAAGCCTTGGCTTCTTCCCAAGCTGGTTGTTGGACCTTGCTGTTGAGTGACCAGGGTATCTTAAAACTTTTCAACTCATTACACTGTGCCTCAGAACCAAAGAAAATCTTCTCGTCGAAAACATCACAATCATGAAATTATCTTGCAGAAGAAGTCAGATATATTTCGGATTTTTAAAGTACTCTATCAACCTAGAAAACACTGTAAATGAGAATTTTGTTTAACAAAATTTACACTACCTTCTAATATTCCCTGACTTTACTATGGCAAAGTAAATCTCTAGATCCATTCACCTTGATTGGACAGTGCCATTTTGCCAATAGACATAACAAGTGTATTCTTTTCATTCTATCAGATACTCAGATCTCATCAAATTGAATGTAGGGCAGAACGCTCAGAGGCTGAGAGACAGAGGGGAGAAAATGAAGAGGGAGCTTAAGCAATGGACCCTAAGTAGTCCAGATAAGAGTAAAAATGGTGGTGTCCAATTGTACATGTAGGTAAACATAAGTAATGATAAGGTAATTGTTATGGTTTATGTCTAGTTGTCCCCCCAAAGCCTCATGGAGTCATTGGGCTGGGACTGCTAGAGTTTGAGACTTGATCCATGATCCCTGGGATTATGGGTTTTAGTACTGATGGGATTATGGGTGGAAGTACTTCCAGGATTATGGGTGTAGTCTAGGGCGGGAGCTAAGGCGGAGAGCCTGAATGTAATATAAAGAGAGACAGAGAGACAGACTGGAGCTCTAGCTGTTGCTGTTGCTCTGCTGCCGTGTTGGTTGGCTACCTCTGCCACCATTTTGTTGCTGTTCTGCCGCCAT
>PVJA010008521.1:47398-64129 GCA_004027025.1 Myocastor coypus | reverse complement strand
CCCCCCCCCCCCGCCTTATGGTGATCTAATTGCATTGGTTATTAAAGCAGCTAACCAGTTCTTTTTAATTTTTTTTTTTATTTATTATTTTTATTCTTGTTTCAGAACCCTTGTTTGTTTATTCACTCATTTTTATTGCTGGCTCAGCCCGTCCCAGGGCAGGGCTGACACAGCTTGTGGTGCCGGGGATCAAACCGCAGTCCCTGAAGCCGCCCAAGCTTTCCCAAGCAGGCGCTCCAGACCACTGAGCCATCCCGCCGGGCCCCAAGCTAACCAGTTCTTTAAGATACTCTCTCTAGCCAAGTCTAACTTTTAGACGCTATAGATGGACAAGCTGATTGTTTGAACCAAAATGGGAACATTAACAAACATCACAGCCCTCACTAATAACATTGTAATTTTACAGTCAAGTGTAGATTTTCCCTTCAAAAAAAGCTTGTGACCATTTTATATGGCTTATCTGGAAATTCCTGTAACCTTATGTTTTAGTAAAATATTTTTTGTTATTCTAAAAAAATTGGTAAAATATACTTTGAACTACTTTCACATATTTATTTCAAGATTCTACAGTCAGGACACACATTGTTCTTTGATTCCAGTAAGTCATGTGCTTACTCTCAGCATATCAAGGAGAAAATGAAAAAGCTGCATTTGAATTATAGATACTGCACTTAAGTGTTTGCATTTGACAGCTAAATCAGTCAAAGTACACCGTGCTACATTTCTTCATAAACACTAGATTTACATTTTGCATGACTGTATAGTCAAGTCTAGTAAATCTTAAAAGTAAAAGCAATAAAGTGTACTGTCAATCTTTAGCTTTCTTCTAATATAAGGTCAAATAGATAGTTGACAAATATTCTATGTATTACTATAAATGGTACAGACTATGCATTACATAAATAATATGAAAAATGCATGCTATCTGCAAAAAGAATAGAATGCTGTTTTGTCTTAGCTAAGATAATCCATATATATAGCATAGAAACTCGGCAAATCAAAATGGCCCAAGCAAATCAAAGATGAAAAAAAAATATTGCCCATCAAAAAATGCTTAATAGCAAAGACTTCCTCTACTCAAAATCCTTTTTTGTTGATCTCAATGAAATGACATGTTTTCCTCATTCACCAATAGTAAGGCTAGCTCAATATCATGAGCTTTAGAACTACTAACTACAAATGTACAATCACTTTCAGAAATATCAGTCACATTCATTTTAATGTTGTTCATAGACGTTTGGTGCCCACTGGGCTCACCTAGCACTATTTTCCTGCCAGCACTGTTCACTTCCCACCCATAAATGATGTACAGTATTTATAGTTCCATATTCTTGCGCTCGCTTTGGCAGCACATATACAGTTCCATATTCTTGAAAAAGACCAGATCTCCATAAATATCATGTTCATGGACTTTATTCATGTTTAATTTTTCTGCAGTTTAAATTATCCTTGGTCAACCATCTTCTGAAAATAAATGGAAAATTCTAATAATAAATAATTCATCTATTTTAGGTTGCAGTCCATTCCAAGTAGCATGATGAAATCTCATGCTGTTCTGTTTCATCCAGAAAGCAAATCACCCTTTTGTCCAGGGTATATATACTGTACTGTGTATACGGAAAAAAATGTAGAGTATAATAGGTTCAATATTGTCTGCCATTACAGGGACCAGTCAAGTCCTGAAATGTATGTCCCTCAGATAGAAGGGGATTACTGATTGGTTTGTCACACTAAATAACTTAATTGTTTTGAGTCTTTCTACAGGTGAAACTCAGGGGTGATGCTGTAGTTGTCCCGATTAAGTTAGTAAGTTCCTGCAAAAGCTTAACCAAAATAGACATGCTACAACATGACTAGGATTAGGATGAGATGCTTCACTTTCCTGATTTTAGAGTTTTGTATTTTATTTTATTTTTTTAATTTAATATTTTTATTGTTTAAATTTAACAATGGTTATATTACATATTTTCATCATCAGATCAGTTTAGATTAATACATATAGGTATATAAGATTGATCAAACAATTAAACATTAACATTTTTAAATCAACATTAGTTTTTTTTTCTTTTCCCCTTTCTTTTTTTTGAAAGGTGACATATTGCATATTGTCCTCACAATTGTTCTACAGAGTACAGTGTGTGGGCATGACCCACCTCCCTATTGATGTTGCTTAAAAAAAAAAAAAGGAAGAGTTTTGTATTTTAATATTTCCTATAGTTAAGACATATACAGTAAAATGTCAAACTATGTTTTTATATCACACTTAGGGCCTTCAAAATAAGGGAGAAAATTTTAGTACCCTTCTACAGAGGTTCTCACCCTTTTCTAATCTTGTGGAATTATGGGCATAAAAAGGACCAAATGGGAGGTGAGCCATGGTGTCCCATCAAGCCCAAGGTTATACTGTTTACTATATTAAGCAAGTCTTTGCAGAAAGCATACAAGGCTATATATATATATATATATATATATATATGTGTGTGTGTGTGTGTGTGTGTGTGTGTGTGTGTGTGTGTGTGAAAAATATATATATATAATGTGAAAAAAATGGATAGATCTCAATTTTTATCAATTATAATTCATTTGCCAAATTACAATAAAACCTTTTGAGCTGAATGTGATAGTGTACACCTGTAAGTCCAGCACTCAACAGGCTGAGACAGGAAGATCGCTATGAATTTAAGGCCAGCCTGGGCTACGTAATGAGCACAAGATCAGTTTGTACTACATGGCAAGACCCTATCGCAAAAAGCAAACTATAGGGAATATAGCTCAGTGGCATAAGCAACTGCCTGACAAGCACAAGGCCCTGAGTTTGATTCCTCATACCCAGAAAATAAAAATGAACAAACAAAAAGCAAACCACAGAAACACAAATATATAATCACATATGTATCTTGGTCATTAAAGATATGAAAGAAGCTTTGTCAAACTATGGTAAAAACATCCCAGGGTTCTCATGAAAGATCTTGATTTTCATCCTTGCCATTAATTTCAAATTATTAGGAAAGTTCCTCAAAGCATCTGTCTTTGTGCTTTTATGGCACTGGTTTAATAGAAACCTGTCTCTAGTATTTATGCTTATTCTAACTCTTACTAAACCAGAACTACCTCAGTGGGTAGCTATTCACATTTGTATCCCCACCATCTCTTGAGAAGAGTAAGGTAATAATTAACAGGTATTCAATGAATGCCAATTTCATTCAATACGTAGGATTCATTAGCACTGAGCTAAACAAACATTGTTAGAGAAGATGAGTCACAGTTCCTGTCCTCTAGGAACTTACTATATTCCTCATATAATAACTAGAGACCAAGGAATATACTGGTGAATTCATCTTGGTGGTTAGAACAGTCACTCACATTTATCTTGGTTTCTCCAGAAGCTCCATTAGAATGACAGTAAAGAAACAGAAAAGTCCTAAAACCACAAGTGTAAGGAAAACTTGAAAGATTATTATTAAAGAGAGTTCAACTAAATTTTGGAGATGGGTAGCTGCCTAAATGCCTAAAGAACGCTAAGACCTATACAAGCAGAGCAGAAAGCCAAGAAGTACAATTTCCCTTTGTATGGAACACCAGAAAACCTCAGGAGTCGTAGACTTTGGGAAGTAGGGTACAAGTTAGAGCTAAAAATGGGAAAGTAGAGGCCAGCGAGTTAGCTCAGTGGTGCAGCAGCTGCCTGGCAAACATGAGATTCTGTGTTTGATTCCTGGTACCCAAAAGTTTATAGACAATGCACTTTCCCCCACCAAAAAGTGCTAGAAGACTGCTTGACAGTAAGATAGAAATCCAGCCTTGCTGAGGATATCAGCATTCACTATCTTTTTTTTTTTTTTTTTTTTGGGGGGGGTGATTTTTCTTGGCTATGATGGCAAAATTACAGGCAAGAAAAGCAAAAGCAAAAACAGACAAATGAGATTACTTTAAACTAAAAAGCGTGTGCTTCCCTTTCACAACCAGCACGTTAGAGTTGCAGTGGCCAAAATAAAGTTTAATCCTTTTGTGACTTTGGACTGAAGCAAAAACTGCAAAAGGCATTTCAATGTGCCTTCCCACATTTGCAGGAAAATTATGTCTTCCCCTGTTTTCAAAGAGGTGAGACAGAAATACAGTGTTCACTCTATGCCCATCCTGACGAAGTTCAGGTTGTATGAAGACTCCATAGGTCAGCAGATGGGCAAAGTAGTCCAGGTTTACAGGAAGAAGTACGTCATCTACATTGAATTGATGCAGCAGGAAAAGGCAAATGGCACAACTGTCCATGAGGGCTGTATTAGTTACTTTTTGCTTGTTGCTGGAACAAATACCCAACACTCAAAATGAAGGAAGGAAAGGTTTATTTAGCTCACAGTTTGTGGAAGTTTCAGTCCATATTCGGCTGGCCCAAGGCTGAGTGGAACAGAGCAGACAGCATCCAGTTCATGGCGGCGGAACAGCAACAAAATGGTGGCAGAGGCAGCCAACCAAACAGGGCAGCAGAGCAGCAGCACCAGCTCGAGCTCCAGTCTGTCTCTCTGTCTCTCTTTATATTACATTCAGGCTCTCCACCTTAGCTCCCGCCATAGGCTACACCCATAATCCCAGAAGTACTTCCACCCATAATCCCATCAGTACTAAAACCCATAATCCCAGGGATCACGGATCAAGTCTCAAACTCTAGAAGTCCCTGCCCAGTGACTCCATGAGGCTTTGGGGGGACAACTAGACATAAGCCATAACAAGGGCATTCACCCTAGCAAGGTGGTTATCAGCAGGCTAAAACTAGACAAAGACCGCCAAAAGATTCTGGAACAGAAAGAGAAGTTTCACCAGGTAGGAAAGGAAAAGGGCAAATACAGGGAAGAAACTACTGAGGAGATGCAAGAATAAAGTCCTCCTCTGAACTTTTAATTAAAAACTGCTAAAGTGATAAACAAACAAACAAAGTGAAAAGCTTCTACGCAGCAAAGGAAACATCTATGCAGCAAAGGAAACAACATAGTGAAGAGACAAGTTAATAGAAGAAAGTATCTGCAATTCACAGCTCTGATAAGGAATCAATATCTAAATATTAAGGAACTTAACAACCTGACAGCAAGAAAACAAATCAGCCAATTTAAAATTGGATAAAAAACCTGATAAGACATTTCTTAAAAGACTTGAGAAGGGCCAGAAAGAGCATCCCCTCAACATCACCAATCATAAAGGAAATGCAACTCAAAAGCACAAGGAAACATGAACTCTCACCTCTCAGAATGACTATCATCAAAAAAGACAAAAGATAAGTGTCCGTGAGAATGTGGACAAAAAGAACCTTTATAAACTGCTGCTAAGAATGCAAATTACATAGCCGGGTGTGATGGCTCATGCCTGTAATCCCAGCACTCGGGAGGCTGAGGCAGGAGGATTGTTGCGAGTTCGAGACCAGCCTGGGCTACAAAAGTGAGCTCAGGACCAGCCTCAACTGCATAGCGAGACCCTGCCTCAAAAAGACAAAAAAAAAAAAAAAAAAAAAGAAAAAGAAAAAGAAAAACGCAAATTACAGAAAAATTATGAGGTTCCTCAAAAACTAAAACTACTAAACACCCTCATAATCTCAGAACTGAGTATCCATCTGAAGAAATACCTGTACTCCCATGTTTATTGCAGCACAATTCGTAACAGCTACGATATGAAATCAAACTCAATGCCCACTAATGAATGAAAAGATTCTGGAAAAAAAAAAAAAAAGAAAAGATTCTGGGTTTGATCCCCAGCATTAGAAAAAAAAAAAAAGATAAACAGATAACGAAAATGTGATATACACACAATGGATATGACTCAGCTATTTTATTTATTTATTTATTTATTTTATTACTTACTTAAATCTGGGTAACTTAGGGCCTTGAACTTGCCAGGCTGGTGCTCAAGCCACTGAGCTATCTTCCCAGTCCCCCAGCCTTTAAAATGAAGGAAGTTTTGTCAATTGTGCAAGATGCCTGAATCTGGAAGACATTATATTATGTGAAATAAGTTACACAATGGTAGACAAAAGCCATATGATCTCACTCAGGAATCTTAAAAAAAAAAAAAAGTTGATTTCATAGAAGCAGAGTAGAATTATGGTTACGAGAGGCTGGGGTGATAGAGGCATGCATGGGGGTGAGTCAAAGTTTACACATATCATTTAAGTAGGAAGAATTCAAGAGCTCTATTGCACAATATGGTGGCTATATGTAGTTAACAATATATTGCATTCTAGAAAAAATACTGAGTGAATATAAAATATTCACATTGCAAAAATGACCACTATGAGAGGTAATTTTTGCATTACTTGGCTAGACTTAGTGTCTTAGTTACTTTTAACTTGTTGCTGGGACAAATACCCGACACTCAAAATGAAGGAAGGAAAGGTTTATTTAGCTCACGGTTTGTGGAGGTTTCAGTCCATACTTGGCTGGTCCAAGGCTGAGTGGAGCAGGGCAGAGAGCATCCAGTTCATGGTGGCAGAATAGCAGCAACATGGTGGCAGAGGCAGCCAATCAATCAGGGCAGCAGAGCAGCAGCAACCGCTTGAGTCTGTCTCTCTGCCTCTCTTTATATTACATCCAGGCTCTCCGCCTTAGCCTCCACCTTAGGCTACACCCATAATCCCAGAAGTACTTCGACTCATAATCCCATCAGTACTAAATCCCATAATCCCAGGGATCACGGATCAAGTCTCAAACTCTAGAAGTCCCCGCCCAATGACTACATGAGGCTTTGGGGGGACAACTAGACATAAACCACAACACTTAGTTATTCCACAGTGTTTATATACTTGAAAATACAACGTTATATGCGCTAAATACAATTTTATCTGTCAATTTAAAATAATAGAAAAGTTTTTAAAAGTAAAAATAATAAAAATTTAAATTTAAAAATTGATACTTAACAAACATCTTCTAGGTTGAAATGAGTAGGTCCTGCCCAAGTACAACAATAAAAATTTATCTATCTCTAAACATTACTAACATGCACAAGTGTTAAGTGCCTCATGTAAATATGTTACACCAAGATCTACCACATATTTGTGGAAATTCTCTAACATGAGTGAGATTTCAAGAATCAGAAAAAAACTAAACACACACTAAAAACAAACCCACATACCCTTAGACTGATCAGAAGATTGCTGGACATGATGGTTCATCCCTGCAATCCCAGCAATCTAGGAGGCTAAGACAAGAAGACTGGAAGTTCAAGCCCAGATTGGGCAACTTAACAAGACCTTTTCTCTAAACTAAAAATATAAAAGGGCTACAAATGTCACTCAGTGCACAGGAGCTGGGTTTAATCACCAATACCAAAAAAGAAAATATATTTTTCTATGAAATAAAATAAACTCATTTCATTATGAACAACCATGTTTTTTAATGCATACATGCACACATGCCAACATGAGATTAACCCATCAAATAAATTTTGTTCTTTGAATATCTATAGCTATATCTTATATTTCTACTATCTGTATATATTGCAATAGAATAAGTAAAAATAAGGTTAAATTACTCAGAAAGGACAAAATACAAGGATGAAAAAGAGGAAAGAAGAGAGAAATGAGAGAAAAGATACTAAAAGCTCTTGGGAGAAAAAGGCAGATCATGTATAAGACAAATCATACATCTGAACAACAAAAACAGGAGCTAGGGGCTGGGAAGATAGCTCAGTAGAATAAGTGCTTGCCTGGCAAACACAAGAACCTGAGTTTAATCCCGAGTCCCACAAAAAAAAAAAAAAAAAAAAAAAAAAAAGTATTTAGGGCCAGGGATTTGGCTCAGAGGCACAAGTGCCTGCATGGTAAGTACAAGGTCTTGAGTTCAATCCCTGGTAAAAAAAAAAAAAAAAAAAAAGGAGCTAGAAGAATTATTTTATGCTCTGGTAGGTATTTGAAATAAATCATTAAAAATACTAGAGGTTAAAAAAAAATCCTGAATAGGGCCAGCCAGATAGCTCAGCAGACTAATGTGCCTGCTTAAGCAGAGGGCAGTGGCTGGGGTCTGATCCCCCATGTGCCATGCCAGCCCCACTGGTGGTGCTCAATGAGATGGTGATTGAGACAGAGTGTGATGAGCTGCACCTGTAATCCCAGCATTTGGGAAGCTGAAAACAGGAGAATCACTGAGTCTGATCTACATAGTGAGACCCTGTAGACCCTGTGCTAAATATATAAAATAAAAAAACTGATCAAAACCCAAAAAGTTGCACAGGATGTGCTGTGTAATCACAGCGCACGATATGGCTAAGCTGCAAATAATTACCTAGCCTTAGAGCATAAACACTGCATTTTTTAAATGTATTTAGTCAGGGTCTACAGGGTCTCACTACACAGACAGTACTTGTAGTTTTCCTCTTGTTTTCAGCCTCCCAAGTGCTAGAATTGCAGATGTGTGCCATCACCACTGCCAGTCTCAATCGCTGTCTCAGTGTGCCCTGGGGGCAGAGTCGGTATCCTAATACATTGGATACCGATTACTCTAAAAATGGTAATAGAACTACACAGAGAAAATAAAGAGAAGATGTGTGTGTGTTGATTCAAAGAGAGGTGAATGCAAAGAAGATATAACTCCATTTAATGAGTAATCAATAAATTAAGTAGTTAAATGTTATTTATAAACAGAAGAAACTACCAAAAGTTAAAGGGGTTGTTTTAGAAAAACAAAATGAGAATTGGAATGAATGGAGTAAGGAGTTCTCATTGTTGTAGTGACATTTTATTTTTAAGGTATAAATATATGTATTTATACCTTAAAAATATATTCTAAAGGATTAAACTATGACACTAAATAGAGAATAGGGGTTTTCTGTCTGGCCTATGAAATAATTCTGCACTGAAAGGCCACCTGTAGAAAATGGACTTAAAAAATGATAGCATCCAGATGGCCTAAGAGGGAGACCTACAGGGTGAGATGAGCATAACTACAATGAGCCAACGACAAGCATTCTATCACATTTCATGATACTGGGGGCCAGGAATCTGGGTAGGCCTCAGCTGGGTGATTCTTCTGCTCCAGGAAGTCAACTGAGACTTCACACTGGTATGCAGGGTGGATCATGAAATTGTCCCTAGGCAGCGATGGCAGGGAGAACAGGCTGGAGTGCCCTCACGAGACACTTACAGCATGGTGCTGATCTTCTTATATGCAATTAGAGCTCCCAGAAAGAATACTTAAAGAAACCAACCTGGAAACTGTAAGCATTCTCGGACAGCATGTACAGCACCATACTTCTTAGGTTCTTTTCTTTTTTTTTTTTTTTGTGGGACCAGGGTTTGAACTCATGACCTTGCACTTGCCAGGCAGGCACTTGTGCTACGGAGCTATCTCCCCAGCCCCCCTTCTTAGTCTTAAGATTACACAAAAGCTTGAATCTCAGAAGGCATAGTTCACAGGATGACCATCATTAGACCAATTTGTACAGTGGAGATACCATGTCTAGGGAGATACTAAGCTGTACAGGTAAAGGCACCACTCATTTTTCATACAAAAGTCATACTAATGAATCTGAAACTAGAGTCACACAAACCCACTCTTTCATTAAGCATTAATCTTTTCTATATGTGAAAGAAAAACAAATTTACCAGTTTGTAAATAATTCTTTTTGTTTCCCTGTGAAAGTTTTTTTTTTTTTAATTTTTATTCTTTTGATACAGGGTCTCACTATGCAGTTCAGACTCATAGATCCTTCAGTTTCTGTTAGGACAGTGCACCTGGGCTTCCAGGGCTGGCTGGCACAGCATGTGGTACCAGTATAGATCTTACACTTGATAGGCTGGTGCTTATGCTATCTTCCCAGCCCAATATTTCTTAAATCATTATTGCCCGATACCATCATTCCTCTCATGAGACAGTATCATTTTAATTTTTCAAATCTTTTATTTTATGTATGTGGTACAACATCTTGATACACAACTTGGACTTGTGGCAATGTTCTTGCCAACCCCCCAGCACTGGGATTACAGATGTGTGCCACCATACCAGGTTTTGTTGGCCAGCACATGAGGTACTGGGGACTGAACCTGAGTCCTCGAATTTGCTAGGCAGACACTTAGACCACTGAACTATCTCCCCAACCCAGACAGGATAATTTTGCCAGAGATATTGTCTCTCACATTGCATTTTTCTCCTCTCTGGTTCTGTGATGAGAGGATCTTAGCATGTCCCCACTGGGGAGAAGTATACATGGTGGGTCTGAAGGCAGAAGGCTCTTACAAGAGGTTCCTTTCCTGACTTTTATTTTCATGAAGCCCAAGTTTCCAGAATCTGTTGTGGAGGAGAAAGGAAGAGACAAAAGTCGACAGGCAACAGTCTCTTGCATGTTAAAGGTTTCAGTTATACCATGTGGTCCTTCTTCCCACTTCCTTTCTCTCCCCACACTCATGGAGCTGCCTTTGCCACACACACTTCCGGCTTTGTAAAATTTTTCACTTCCCAGACTCTACCAGGTCTCAGGTCATCTTCGTCTGCATTCGCCCACTCTTTCTTTAAAATGAGGGTTCAAGACACTCAGACCATAACAGCGTATTAGGGATTAAAACATGAATGTACAGCCATGTGTAATGTTAGCACTCTGGAAGGCTGAGGCAGGATTACAAATTCAACCTCAGCCTGAGAAAATTAACATTGTCAAACTATCCTAAACAAAAGGCCTCAATATGTAGAGGTACCACACCTCCCCCACAAAAACTTGAGCTAACCACTTTTATCTAGGGTTGGCTTTATTTACTAAGAGAAGGACCCAGTAATCAACAAAGTCAATTAAGGTATCAGGTTTGGTCATTTCCTTCCTTCAAGGAAGCTGAGAAAAAAAGCCCAAGTTAATGTAAGATGATGAACATTGGTAGGATACAGAGTTCAAAAGATTTAAGGATATAAACAAAAATCTTGTTTTGGGAGGAGCTGTTTCGTAGTCCAATTATTCATTTTTCAAACAAAACCAGGGGATCAGACAGCTTCTAACAGTCTTTGCAGTTCGATGCACGTCAGAGCCATTTCCACGCAAGGAACCTTTTTGGTATCTGTCTCCGAAAAGCACAGTGAATTTCACTGTGCAGTGGCTTTCTTATACACAAAATCCACACTTTCATCTAAAACCTCCGAGGGCTTTTTACGCTACAGGTTAATCAGTCCTGAGGTACTGAGGTTGTGAGTTCTGAGTTTACTATCACGGCCTGCCTGGGACTGCCTGAACACTGGGGGCGTTAAGGGCGCAGGTTCCACCGAGGTCGACAGCCCCTGGGCGAGGGGCGCAAGGGTTCTCCACCCTACCCGATTCTACATTTCTCCAGCAACTTTCTTCATTGTTTATGTGAAACTTCCTCTTTCTTACTCCGGTCTCTGCGGCCCATTCTCAGGAAGGCTCACCCGCTCCGACCAGAGCCGCGCCCCACCCTCCATTCAAATCCCTTTCTCGACCTACCTCCCACCCCCAAGCAAACCCTTCCTTATAGGAATCTGGCATTGGAATTAAACAAACTGTGACTTTAGACTCTTTCTCCCCGAAAGAAAAGGTTGAGCGAATTTAGGCAGTGCCGCGGGGGCTTGGACGTCGCACTCCTCAAACACCGGGAGAAGAAACTCCGCCGAGATAGCAATCTGCAATCCCGAGCGAGCGAACGGCGGCGGAGCCGGTGGCGTGGCTCCGGCGGCGCGGTGCGGCGCGGGCGCTGATTGGCCGCCTGGCGGCCCGCACTCCCCGCGCCTGCGCAGTCCGCCTCCCGCGCCGCCCAGCCTGCAGCCCGGTCTGCGGCCTCTGGAGGCGTCGGGCGTCAGCCGGCTCGTGAGCCGGCTAGCACAGCTGAGCTGGCGGCCGGGTGGACCCGGCCTGCAGATTAACGGGAGGAAGCAGGGGGTCGCTCGCAGGCCCCCTAGGATCTTTCCGATCCCCGCAACCTGCCCAGGCCGGCTAGGGAGAAGCTGAGGCGCTCAGACGCTCTGCCCAGTGCCATCGCCGCCATGATGGAGCGGAAGTGAGGCGCGGGGCGAGGGCTGCCGGCGCCGGCGTCTGGAGTCCCGGTCCCCGCCGCCCCTGCTCGGCGGGCCGCGTACTCGCCCTGCTCTCGCGACTCCGCAGCCTCAGCCCCAGCCGCGTTTGCTCCGAGTCGGAGCGGCGGGGAGCGGCTTCTGGCCGCTCCTGGGAAGATGGCGGACCCGGCCGAGTGCAACATCAAAGTGATGTGTCGCTTCAGACCCCTCAACGAGTCGGAAGTGAACCGCGGCGACAAGTATGTCGCCAAGTTCCAGGGAGACGACACAGTCATGATCGCGGTGAGTCGTTCCTGCCCCCACCTCCTGTCCCGCTCTTCGGGCCTAGCTGGGCTGGGAGTTGAGGGACGTGGCGGGGTGCGGGACCGAGGGGGAGCAGCGGGTCCTCAGTCCTTTCTGGCCGGGCATAACCCCGGTAGAGAGACTGCAGCCCCACGGGCGTTCCCGATCTCCCCCTCCAGTCTCTGGCGCCGGCTGCAGCTGCGCTGGTCTCAGCGGGGACACTCCCCCGCCTGGGGCGCTGGAAGCCCCTTTGGGGAGCCGTCCTTGGGTCTCTTGCCCGTGTGCGTGCTGCAACTGTTGCTGATGCTGCCGGTGTTTTGGATTACTCCCAAGTTTATCATTCGTTAAAGCTATGATAAACTCAATGAGACCAGCTTTTTTGTACTTTAGTTATATCAGATAGGAAGTATAAGTCAATCTTATGAAAAATATAAAAACTGACCATTACTAGATTCATACTTATACAGGTAAGCTACCTTGAAGGAAATTGTTCATAATCCCAGGTTAGAGGGATGTTGGCCATTTGTAGTGTAATAATTGGAATTGACTGATCACTTGAGATCAGAGAGTGAGGATTTTTTTTGGATCTGATCTCTGGTTGTGAAAGGTCTTTGAAAATAACCATTCTCGGTTCAGTGAGACTAAAAGTAAGTACTAAGATATTGCGTACAAAACTGTGACTAAGGGTGAGATCCGTCATTACTGGTTATGTGATACAGCTTTGTGCACTAATTATCGGGCACAAAATTTTAGTATTGTTATTTGTCTTATGTTGAAATTTTATGTTTAGTTTGTAGGGGCTGTTTTTCTTTGGAAGTGGGGCGGTGGGGTCACTGGATGGAACATCAGTAATGGCAAGCATTGACAAGGCAGAACTCAGAGTCTTTAGAGTGGTGGTGTGACAGTTACCAAAGTTCACGTCTAGAAAATCAATGTGTTAGCTCCACATTCTCTTTAAGAGTCTTTAGGAAAAAAAAAAAAAAAATCATTAGGTCATTAATAACTGCCAGCCAGTATGTGAAGTCTGTCAGGCCGGTTCTTTGTTAATCAGTCCTCCAGAGAAATTCTTTCTATAAATGACATCATAGCAAGGTGAAGTTAAGCATAGTGCTCCTTTTCTTTTAGGGGAGAGTATGTTGTACATGGAATCAGTGAAAGCTTGCAACAACTAGTTTAGTTGTCAAACTTGAAGCTGTTAATATCTTAAGAGTTTTGTGATGATTCAGTTTTAGTAAGAGCTAAAGCTGAAGCTGTTTTTTAAAATTATACATAAAGTTTTATTTCTCCACGTTTTTGTATGTATTTAAACATTTATAAATATCACTTAGAGATTCTTTTTGTTGAAATCCTACAAATAAGACATAAAGGGTGAAAGAACTGGTTACCACAGGAAACAATTGCTCCTTTGAAAAATGTTATTCATGCCGGGCGTGGTGGCTCACGCCTGTAATCCCAGCACTCCGGAGGCTGAGGCAGGAGGATTGGTGCGAGTTCGAGACCAGCCTGGGCTACAAAAGTGAGCTCAAGGCCAGCCTCAACTGCATAGCGAGACCCTGTCTCAAAAAGACAAAAAAAAAAAAAAGAAAGAAAGAAAGAAAGAAAGATGTTATTCATAAGTTGTTAAAATTTCTTTATTAATCTAAATAAATTTATTTATAATATTAAAAATAAGAGGGCTGGGGAGATAGCTCAGTAGAATAAGCACTTGGCTGGCAAGGCCCTGAGTTCAATCCCTGGTACCTCAAAAAAAAAAAAAAAAATGGGTAGGTAAATCGATAATAAATAGCCTTTTAGGAAAACTTATGTTTTAGTCTGGTCTTTACAAAAAGTACAAGAAAAAAAATACATTATAACCAAGTGTAACATAGCCTTTAAAATGGCTTTAGCTCTTAAAAAACGTTTAATCCATGAGAACTAATGTAGTAACTACATTAATCATACTGGGGTCCTGTATTTTTTTTCCTTTTAATGAATTGTGTTTTGAAAGGTTAGGAATTCATAACAGCAGGAGGAGAAACAAAATTGGAAAATTGTCTTTTGGATTGTTTCATTCATGTTTCTGGGTCTGATACAGATTAAATTGTTTAGGAGGGAATCGCAGTAGTGCAGCATTGAAAGCCAAGTTATCTTAAACACGATTTAAGAACATATGTATGTATCATCTTCTGGTTAAAATTTAAAGCATAGATTATAATGTTACTAAAGTATTAGCATAATCAGTGTTTGTGGAGAATTTTTAAGCATTCTAATTTTCTTCCAGGTTCAGTTTTTAATACTTTGTCAGTTTTCTTTCTTGTTGCTTGTACAAGTTGTGGTATGACCCCATGAGAAGCAAGCTTTTTGATTTTATTGTTTCTTTGTGTGGTATGCAGCTTTTATTTGTTATTTAAGTGATTGGTTATAGTGCTGTGTCACAATAAATGAAATTTAATGAATATCTTTAGATGATAAAAATAGTGTATTTTCTTTAAATTAGGTAGCTTATTAGTGCAAAAGAAGGAGGAAAGAGAAATAGCTTACCATGTTCATTTAGGCTTACTGGAAACGTCAGAAAATTGCTTCTGTATCTACCTAGGCATTGTAAAAGTTGAATATGTTCTTTTTTCTGATTATCTTTGCTAATCTAATTCCTTACATGGTATACTGAAGAGCTGCCAAAATAAAAAGGATACTGCTGCAGCCCACTAAAATTAGAGAATAAAATTAATTAGATTATCTTGTTCATTTCCTTGCCTAAAGCAAAACATAAATTGCCCTCTCAAATCCATAATGCGGTTGGTGTTTGAACAATTTTCATTACCTTGAGTGACGAAAACATAAGGAGCCATCATCACACTCTTTTACAGTAGTGGAATGTTAGTTTCAAACCATTGTCTAAGGAAAATCTAATATAATATACAGTCCCGCGGGATCTGAAAAGATCATTATTCACAGTTTCAGACAAAAGCCTATCCCTGCCAGAAGGGTGCCCTTCATTACCATATTTGGTGTTTGGTCTCATCTGTCCAGACTCAAAACAGGATCACTTTTCCTCATGTAAGAAATCTAAGGTATGATTGCAGTTGAGATAAACTTTATTCCTACTTGGTTTGTCCTCTTGAAGCCTAAGTTAGATATGAATACGTCTTGTGACTTAGAGTTTATAAAACTTAATAACTTTGAAGATACATAGAATCATAGGCTGTAGAATGTGGACTTTAAGACTAGGACTTAAAATATGGATATTCTGAGATTTTGTGTCTTTTTAAAACAGTTTCACTGCAGGTCAGGCTGGCTTCGAACTTGCAGTTATCCTACCTCTGCCTCTAGTGCTAGGATTACAGGCATGCACCACAAGCCAGTTCAATGAGACTAAAAATAAACACTAGGATACTGCATGTCGAACTGTGACCAAGGGTGAAGTTTGTCTTTACTGGTTATATGATACAACTTTGTGCATTATATTTGGACACAGAACGTTAGTATTGTTAATTTGTGTTGTAGTGAAGTTTTGTATTTAGTTTGTTGGGGTTTTTCTTTGGAAGTGGGGCAATGATGGGATATTGATAATGGCAAGCTGTTTTTGACAGATTGAGTTACGCCTTAATTTTAGACTATTAGAAATTGTTTCATAAAATCTTGATTTTTGTTCTAGCAAGCCTAGATCTTCTATCAAAACCTTTGCCTTATTTAATAAAATTATAATGTAGTTTTGCAATTAAATGATTTTGTTGGGGCTGGTGAGATGGCTCGATGGTCGAAAGTGCTTGTTTAGGCAAGCTTAGGTAACCGTGGGGACCTCGATTCAACTCCTGGCACCCCATGCTGTGCCAGCCCCAACCCCAGGGCTGGCTGAGCTGGCCATAATATAAAAGGAAAGAAAAAAAAAAAAAAACTTAAATGACCTTTTAATACCAAACAGTTAGCATTAATTTAATAATTATATAACTCCGATAAAAGCCACTTGGTTCCAATTTGTTATGTTTATGCTGCCTTTAGTTGTTGCATTCACATTAATTTATTAAGGTTATAGTAGTAGTTTTGCTACCTACACAGCTCAGACTGGAAGTGATCCACCTCCCTTAGCCTCCCAGAATGGGGATTATAGACATGCACCACCCAGTTTTGATGGCCTGCACAGCATGCAGTACTGGGGATCGAACCTAGGTCATTGAGCTTGCCAGGCAGGCGCTTAGACCACTGAGCTATCTCCCCAGCCCCTAGGTTTTAATTATTTAATTTACTTTGGAGGGACATTTGCCTTAATATTTTTATCTCTGTTCTATTGTGTAACTTCTTGTAAGCAGGAGTGCAATTAATCATTGTTTATTTTTTTCTTTCCTACCATTTTTATGTGTTTTTTTTTTGTTTTGTTTTGTTTTGTTTTTTTGGTTCTTTTTTTTTTTTTTTTTTTTTTTTTTTTTTTTTTTTTTTTTTTTTTTTTTTTTTTTTTTTTTTTTTTTTTTTTTTTTTTTTTTTTTTTTTTTTT
>PVJA010008521.1:0-47298 GCA_004027025.1 Myocastor coypus | reverse complement strand
CCATTTTTATGTTTTACTAAACATATGTTTGAGCTAGTTGCAGTCTCTTTATCAAAAGAGACTGACTCCATTTTACTTCAGTTAGCGTTACTTAATCACTGTCTTAGCTCATTATTCAAGGCTTTGTCCAGCCTTATCCTTTGGTGTTCTTTGATCTCTACATAGCTTGTGCTGATTAAATACCATTTCCAAAATTGTAATGCCTATCCACAGTATCTTGTAGTTAGTGAATGTTAGCTGGCTAAGTGAATAGGAAAATTTGCAAGGGTGGGGAGAGGTAGAAAAAGTATTTGCATAGTTTATCTGTGGATGGTGATTGTTATTTTGATTGCACGTGTGTGTTTGGGGGCATTATGTACGAATATATTTTGTATAATCGATAAAATAAGATGATCATTTTTAACCACATCTGTGGATTTGAATGTTAATATATCAGTAGCATCCAGCAAAAGGTCATTTTGATGTATGTCATAGTTAATCAGATGTTGATGACATAAATTTATGCCAAAATCAGATCATTTTAGTAGAGTAGTATATCCATCAGGAATGCTTCAACTGCACAGGAAACCATAGTATAATAGTGGCTTAAATAAATAAGGGGTTATTTTTCTGACATAACAAAAGCTTAGAAATGGGCCCTTACTACTTCTAGGATGTTGACTTTGCATCGTCATACATGTCCTGTTGCAAGTGATTAGCAGAAAAAGCTGAAAGTGGCTTTCAATGGCCCTTCAGGAAGTCTTTGCCTTATTTTGACTGTTTATTGCAAATTTTGGGAAAGTCGTAAGAGAGTTTCTTAAAAAAGTCATGTTTTGTTTTTGTTTTTCAGTTAAGTTCTAGGAAACATAGCTATAAGCTTTTTAAGGGAGGGTGCCATGATTTTGTTTTAGAGCACAGCTTTCCTTTAAAACTAGAAAGCAGCCACATATGGAAATACCTAGAACTGTCTGCTTCTCTTTCTTATCTCTTGGTGCTCACTCTCCCTCCTAGATTATTAGGTTTGTTTTTTTTTTTTTTTTCTCTGAGCATTTAAAATTGTTTATGTCTCCATCTTTAAACTGAATTTTTTTTTTTTTTTTTTCTTATTACAACCTAACCATTGCCATTGGATACTTATCAGTTTTGTCTAGGCCTCACAGTTCTGTCCAGAACAAACACAGTTCTGTTTCCTTGACTTACTACCTGGATGTTATATTCTGATTTTTTTTAATTCTATGCCTCTAGCTCCTTAGATTATATCATTAGTTCTCCAAGATTAGTTTATATGGAGTCATCAAGATATTTTAAGTATTCAGGAAGCTTACACTATTTTCAATGTAAGAAATTATTTTCCTTTTTTTAAAAAAAAACATTTTCACTTTGTTCTTGTACTTTAAATTTAACATCTTTGGTTTCCTGAATACAATTAGTTCCTTTCTGCCTTGGAGTCTTTAAGCATCGTGTTCTTAAAGCCTAGACTACTTTGCCACACTAAGCTCCATTCCTTCATGACTAGTATGCAGAGATTGATAGTGATCTAGGCACTACTAATTCCTTAGCTTTTAAACATTTTTAAAAATTTTTTCAAGGAGTCTTCCTATACAGTACATGATGATCTTGAACTCACTATGTAACCCAGGCTAACCCTAAACTCACAGTGATCCTCCTACCTCAGCCTCCTGAATGCTAGGATTTCAGTGTGCACCACCACACTCCGCTTTTAAATATTTCCTAAACGTTCCTTTCCAAGAATGTTTTCCTGACACTGTATTCTCTTCTAGACTCAAGTTCTTTTATATCCTTCACAGCATTATTATAGCACTTCAGCTTCATGAGTCAAAATTATAGTCACTTATTTGACTAATGTCTATCCTGCTGTTGCCCAAGTTCCATTAGAGAGAATCTGTCTTAATCATCAATATAGCATGGTAAAAAGTGTGTAGTAAACACCAAGCAGGACATAATACTAGAAACAAGCCTGACCTTTTAATTTATCATTTATGAATTTTGTATCTGTCAAAGTGTTTCTTTAGCTACATAATGATGCTAGTATTGAAAATACTTTACCACAATAGGCACCCATTTAAAAAAAAACAACTCACAGTATCTTAGTGGCTACCACTGTAATGATACGTATAATTACTGTGATAGACCATGAGAATATCACATTATTTTGTGGAGTTTATTCTAAAGGATTGTATGTGAGTCCTTCGTACCCAAAAGATAAGTGATACAAAATGATGCATACTTCGTATATGCTTTTGAAAGTTAAATGTGTTGGTATATTTTAAGGAGTTTACAAATACCCACTTACTTTTAATTTGTGTAATTCAATCACTTTTGTTACTATTTTTCAGTCCAAGCCTTATGCATTTGATCGAGTATTCCAGTCAAGCACATCCCAAGAGCAAGTATACAATGACTGTGCAAAGAAGATTGTTAAAGGTAAATATATTTAACTGGTAAACTTAGTTTACTTACTGTCCTAGCAATAAGTAAGTTTATAATATTTCCCATTTACTAAGTTAATTGCAGAATAAAGTTCAAGGGGCTGGGGAGATAGCTCCGAGGCACAAGTGCCTGCTGGGCAAGTGCATGGTCGTGAGTTTGAACCCTGGTCCCACAAAAAAAAAAAAAAAGAATAAAGTTCAAATAATAAACTGCTCAAATGCAGTTCTTAAAAATGTACTAGATTGCTCAAAAACCCTGCCTGTGTGTATGCAGTGCCCAATGAAGGGTGTTGTTAGGAATTATGTTCACAGGCTTGTTCTTTTTTAAAATCTATTTTTTATTTTTTTAAACCTTATTTATTTGTGTGTGTGTGTGTGTTACGGCCTGCTCAGCCTTTGGTGGGGGGGCTGGGGACTGGCACAGCACGTGGTGCCAGGGATCCAGTCACAGTCCCTGCAGTTGCCTAAACTTTCCTAGGCAGGCGCTTTAGACTGCTGAGCCATCTTGCTGGCCTTACAGGCTTGTTCTTGAAAGATACATTTTATTCCTAGGAAAGTTTCCAAGGTAGTTCTACTAATAGAACAGTATGAAAATAAAAACAAAATGACTGGATCAGCTTATAAAAAGTAGTAGGAAATGCCAGTCTGTAATTCTTTCACTCCATTGTTCTTTCTTCCCCAAAGATTTTTCTTAGAGAAACCTTTGAGGAATTTAGCAGGGGTTGATAATATTTTGATTCCTTTTATTTTTCATCCTGCCTTTCCCCTAATCACATCTCCCCCTTTAAACCCTTCTTCCCCTTCCTGTTTAATTTTGCGTTTTCTAAAATCATAGAAATCTAGCGCCAAGCAATGATGTCGAATTACTTTCTAGTTATGATACAAACTCCTGATCTTATAGTTAAGTAGTTATTACATGACTTACTCCATTTTTTAAAGCTGTTTTACAGTGTTTCTTTTTTTTTTTTTTTTTTTTGTCTTTTTGAAACAGGGTCTGGGTCTCAAAGTTCAGTTCAGGCTAGCCTTGAGCTCACTTTGGTAGCCCAGGCTGGGATTACAGGCGTGAACCGCCATGCCCGGCTTACAGTGTTTCTTAAGTTGAAGCAAAAAATATTTTCTAGTGGCATTTACCAGATTAAAAGGTTTGGTATTCCCTATAAAAGTAAATGGGTTAGCCAAGTGTGGTGGTGGTCCATGCCTGTAATCCCAGCACTTGGGAGGCTGAGGCAGGACAATCAGTGTTCGTTCCAGACCAGGCTGGGCTACAAAAATGAGCTCAAGGTCAGTCTGAACTGCATAGCAAGACCCTGTCTCAAAAAGACAAAATAAATAAGTAGCTAAATAAATAAATGTTAGGATTAAGTTGGAGCACAGATAATTCATCCAGTAGCAGAAGAGGAAATAAGAGTTTGTGGATAGAAGCAAACGTGATAGAGGGAAAATGTGAACATTTTAAAATGTTAATTCCATGTTGTCAGTGATACAAGAATCAGAATCACAAAGATCAAAAAAGGGTAAGACTTTATAGGAAAAAATATAAAATGGAAGGACTGGGACAGTGGCAGTGTTGTCAGGTGACAAAGTGTCAGCTTGTGGTTTAGGTGCCAGAAGAGTTAAGTTTATCTGTTTTGAATTTGTCCAGGCAAGGGAATTAAGGATATTGTCAAGGGAATGATTATAATGGCAAACTATGAAACCTAAGATGAGAAGTTTCAGAAAAGACGTAACAGAAGCTGAAGGTGGAAAAGATCACTGGATTGTACATCTCAGTGAGGGCAAGGTACATTGGGATCAAGGCACTAGAAGGAGTAAATAGAAGGCAGATATTTAAATTTGAGATTTTGGAGGTAGTGCAGTTATTAGCGAAAATGCAGGCTTTTATCACAGCGTTGACAATTGTAGTAAAGGACAAGATTATAGGAAAAAATTAGGTCAAGAATCTGGGAGGGTGTTTGTGAGAGTGGACATTGAAATCATCAAGATTAACAACAGGAATGGTATTGGTGAGAGACAGTGAACTTCCTGTTGATATTATGGTAAAATGAAGGGGAGTTATCTTAACTACAACAAAAAAACAGTGTCATATCCTAAGCATCAAGGTAGCTTTCCATATGGATCTTTACAAAACGTAATTATTTTCTCTGATTATGGCATACTTTTTATCATCAGTATGCCAAAATTACACTAGTGTTTTAAGTCAGTGGTGGTTTCATGAATTCATGGGCAATCTAAATCCCTCTCCACACTTGCACAGTGGAGTGCAAGCCTTTTGTTCTGTTACATTATCTATAAGCGTATTTCATATGTCTGTAATGGTATTGAGCCACTTATATTGCTGAATGGGTCTTGGTCATTATTTTAGTCTTCTAAAAACTGAGTAAGGGGGCTGGGGAGATAGCTCCGAGGCACAAGTGCCTGCTGGGCAAGTGCAAGGTCGTGAGTTTGAACCCTGGTCCCACAAAAAAAAAAAAAAAAAAAAACTGAGTAAGCTTTTTGACAGTTACAGCACACTGGGACTTCAGTCAGCTTCAGAGCTTCTTACATAGCTATATGGTTCTTAGTTTATCAGTATATCCATAAAAATATGAATAAGGGCTGGGAGTATAGCTCAGTGGTATAAGTACCTGCCTGGCAAGCACTGAGTCCTGAGTTCAATCTCCAGCACACAAAAGAAATGATGAATAGCATGGATTTTTTTATGAAATCATGATACATTATGGTTTTTTGTTTTTTTTTTTTCCTAGAAAACCAAATAATGAATAGTCAAAGAGGAAATGAAGTTAGGACAAATGTATTTTTTTCTTTTTTTTAAGGAAGGAAAGATTTATTTAGCTCACAGTATATGAAGGTTTCATTCTCATGGCTGGCTCCAAGGCAAAGTGGCACATAGCAGTGGGCAGCAGTTCATGGTTGTTATGGTTTATGTCTAGTTGTCCCCCCAAAGCCTCATGGAGTTTGAGACTTGATCCATGATCCCTGGGATTATGGGTTTTAGTACTGATGGGATTATGGGTGGAAGTACTTCTGGGATTATGGGTGTAGCCTAGGGCGGGAGCTAAGGCGGAGAGCCTGAATGTAATATAAAGAGAGACAGAGAGACAGACTGAAGCTCGAGCTGTTGCTGTTGCTCTCTGCTGCCCTGTTCGGTTGGCTACTTCTGCCACCATTTTGTTGCTGTACTACCGCCATGAACTGGATGCTGTCTGCTCTGTTCCACTCAGCCTTGGGCCAGCCGAATATGGACTGAGGCCTCCACAAACTGTGAGCCGAATGGACCTTTCCTTCCTTCATCTTGAGTGTCGGGTATTTGTCTCAGCAACGAGTAAAAAGTAACTAATACAATGGTGGTGGAAAACAGCAGAGCAAAAAGGGAGGAGCAGTGGCAGTGTTGGCAGAGGCTATATCTTTTTCTTTAGTGAAACTTTGGTATGTTTATTTGAAGTTCCATAATTTATTGTTCCTATTTTAAAGATGAATATAGTTATTTGCACTAGCTGAGGATGGTGGCATATGCCTATAACCCCAGCACTCAAGAGACTGAGTCAGGAGGATCACCATGAGTGTAAGGCCAGCCTGAGCTATAGAGAAATCCTGCTCCCCCATCAAAAAAAGGAGGGGACTCTTATTTGCAGTAACTAGGAGATTTTTAACGTTGGAATATAATTTTCTTTATAACTAAATGTTTGGACTTGTTTCAACCTGATTTTTGCTGTCATCCTTCCCACACCGTCCTGAAAGTCTCTCAACAGTGTTTTATTCTGTTCTGTTTTGAGGAATATGTGTGTGGAAAATAGTAACAAAGTAAGAATAGTCATGTCTTAGTTAGTAGCACCAGTTGACATAATACAACTTTATTCATTCATTATTCTTTTTTTCTGAATATGGCTTTAAAGGCTCCTTTTTAGGGCCATGGTTTTTGTTTTTTATTACTTTGGGAAACATCCTCTGTGTTTACCTTTCTCATATGATTCTAGTGATTTTTACCTCTTGAACATCCTTGCCTAATATAGTCTTAATAATAGCTCCCTTGTCAGAACTCTTTGAAATCTGTAGTTGTGGATAGCTAGGGTACATGTGTTACTACTTTTGTTCTGGGAGTAGCGGGGATGTTGAGACAGCCTTGCTGTGTAGTTCAGGCTGGGCTTGAGCTCATTTATGTAGCCTGCCTGGCCTTAATCTTATACGGCATGCCACCACCGTGCCTGTCGCTACTGTTTGTATCTATAAGACATAATTTGTTTCTTGAAATTCTCTCCTTTTCCCAAAAATTTTAGTCCCTTCTTTACCAGCATGTTCCTGCCTTACTGTTCAGAACTGAGTTCAAGACAGTAGTTCCCTTCTTTATTAGTAGAGTCAAGAATATAGACTTTGAGGTAGGTATGATAATATATACATACAATTACAGCACTGGCTGAGGCAGGATTCCGATCATGAGATTGATCTGGGCTATGTAGTGAGTTTTAGGAGTTCATAATGAGACCATTTCTCCAAAGAAAAGGAATATAGAATTTAAAATTGGCCTACATTGATGCCTGGACTCACATTTTTTTACCTGTCTGGCTTTTGATAAAGATACTTAAGTCTCCAATTTGTTCCTAGCAAATAGAGGATATTGCAGAAGTTTAGTTATGTAGCAGGAATTACCTGTTAAATCTGTCATTGTATCTGTGAGAAACTCGTAATATAAAATGTTTCCACTGTACAAAGTTAGACATCTAGCAAGTGTTAATATAGAAAGTTTTTTCACTATGTCTTTCCTTCTTGATGCCAGCTTTATAATTTGTATTGGGACAGTATTACCTCAGTATGACTTCTTTTGTCATCATTCAGAAACTCTGTTTCAGTTATCAGTGAATGTGCTAATTGAAGGAGAAAGATGATGTCTGGTATGTAATGATGCCTAGAAGTGAGAGGACAGGAATCAGTTAACTTACAACAGGCTGAATTGAGACAATCAATGATGGACAGAGTAGGTGGGAGGCCATCATTAGAAGCTGGTGGTAGGCGAGATCAGCAAAGTGATGGGCCAGATGGGATTTGTGAGATGTACATTTGTCAAACAAGCTGCCAGAAATGACCTAAAAGCACTCCTACCAGTCTGCTGAGGTTAACATTGATTAATTAAATTACTGTATAAGAATGTAGCTTTACAGACATGTAAGCACCTGCCTGGCAAGCACAAGGACCTTAGATCATTCCCTGGTTCTGCATATTGTGCTGGCTCCAGAGCCCTGGGCACGCCGTGCTGGCCACCAGAACCAGGCGTGGTGTGGCACACACATGTAATCCCAAGTTGGGACAGGAGGGTCACTATGAGTCCAAGCTGTGTAGTGAGACTCTTGTACCAAATAAATAAAAGACTTTAAAATTTTTAAAAAATAAATGTAGTTTTATTATGTGTAGGATTGTTACCTTTCTAGTTTTATAGATTCATCAATAGAATTTTTTTTTTTTTTTTTTTTTTTTTGGTGGGACCAGGGTTCGAACTCACGACCTTGCACTTGCCCAGCAGGCACTTGTGCCTCGGAGCTATCTCCCCAGCCCCCAGAATTTTTTTTAACAGTTATACTCTTTCGTGAATTCAGAATCTGAGTGAGTTGCAAATTTGTTTGCCCTGTAGTGAGTAGTTGTCGTTTAGCTGGTCAGGGTGAACATGTCTATAATACGCAGGATGCTAGTAGACTGAGGCAGGAAATTGTGAGTTTGAGCCTAGTATTAGTGATTTAAACAATAGATAAATAAATAAAAAGTATCTGGGGGTGTAGCTCAGTGAGTAGGCTCTGGCTTCAATCCTTAGTACACACACACACACACACACACACACACACACACACACACACACACACACACACAGTAGTTATGATTTCTTTTTCCAAAGGGACTTTTTTTGGTCTTTTTACTATTTTGTTTTTTGGTACCGGGAATCGAACTCTGGGCCTTGCGCTTGCTAGGCAAGCGCTGCGCCACTGAGCTACATCCCCGGCCCAGTAGTTATGATTTCTTTAATGTCTGTATATGTCAGAGTTTATAGATTTCCTAGTTTCCTACCATGACCTTTTTTTTAAATACAGGATCTCATTACACAGATAGGCGTTATAGTGATCCTTGCTGTTTTTCAGCCTCCCAAATGCTGGGATTACAGGTGCGCACCACCGTACCCAGTCCCAGTCAGCGTCTCAGTGTGCACCAGGGGCTGGGCTGGCACAGCAGGATGAGTATCGAACCCCCAAGCCCTGCATTTGCCTAAGCAGGTGCTTTAATCTGCTGAGCTGTCTGGCCAGCCCTCTGACCATGGCTTCTTGACCTGGTCGCTGCTAAATGTATCTTTTGGGTTTTCTCCATGTAGGATAGCATATATTTATTTGACTTACCTAGTATTGTGTAAGGATTTTTTTTTTTTTTTTGTGGGACTGGGGTTCAAACTCACGACCTTGCACTTGCCCAGCAGGCACTTGTGCCTCGGAGCCATCTCCCCAGCTCCCTGTGTAAGGATTTACTTATATTAATATATGGGAAATGGATACCATCTGGCATATTGTAACCTTTCAAACTTATATAATGACTTCTGATTCTCGTGGCCATCCTATAAGTAGATGTATTGCTGATGAGGAAGCTAAAATTCATTGAGATTAAGTGACTTCAAAGTCCCTTGGTAGCTACTGTGGTTTTTAAATCATCAAAGAAGTAATACTTATCCATAGTTGTTTGCCTTAGTTTCTCAAAAAAACAGAAGTAGGGCCAGCCTGATAGCTCAGATAGCTCAGCAGACTAAAGCGCATGCATACTCAGCAGCCTAGGTTCAATCCCCCAAGTGCCTTTCTGGCCCTGCTGGTGGGGTGCACTGAGACAATTGAGACTGGGTGTGGTGGTGCATACTTGTAATCCCACCACTTGAGAGGCTGAAATCAGGAGAATCACTACAAGTCCTGTCTGTGTAGTGAGACCCTGTAGACCCTGTTCTAAATATGGGGGGGGAGGGGGTGTATTTTAAGAGAGGAAGAAAGCTTTATAAAGATGTGTGTTAGTGGTAGATATATTCTCCTGGCGAACATTTAAATTCTTAATAAATGCTAGACATTGAATGTTAGCCATTAAACACAATCCTGACCTCAAGGACTTACCAGGCTGATGAAGAAATAAATGAACAGTTATTACTCTGGTAGTAGTGTAATGAAGTGGAGATACAGAAATATAAGAACACAGAAAATGAAGTGTTTCCTTGCCTATATTTATTTATGGCTGCTTGTAAAGTTAAAGGAAGCTATCAAGCCTATAGTCTTAAAGAACAAGAAGAAGAGAGGGATCTTCTGGGCAGTAATGATCCCTGGCCTTAAGGTTCTATGCCCATGTGAGAAGAGTGTATTGCATGGATGGGAAGTGGCACATATAGATGGTATGACTTGAGTTTGAATCATGTGAAACTGATAGATTTGGCCACTTCAGCAAAACCAACAATGTGAGGAGGGGACAGATAGTGGGGGATGGAGCTGAGAAAAGGAAACAAGAACTAGATCTAATTATCTTTATTTTATCTGTTTACAAATGTATATTGTCTAGGGTTTTCAAGCATATTATTTGTATATTTGAAAAGATACATACCTAAGATAACTACATTTCTTTTTTTTTTTTTTTTTTTTTTGAGACAGGGTCTCACTGTGCAGTTCAGGCTGGCTTTGAGCTCACTTTTGTAGCCCAGGCTGGTCTCGAACTCACAACGATCCTCCTGCCTCAGCCTCCCAAGTGCTGGGATTACAGGCGTGAGCCACCACGCCCGGCTATACATTTCTTTATAGGTAGATTTTACCTAGAAGGAAAAATGTAAAATACCAAAAATGTAGTTCAGCGATAGCTTCTCAAAAGGGGAAGAGGGAAAAGAGCTAGGGATATCCTTCAGTGTGAGGCTGGGTTTAGTCCTCAGTACTGCAAAAATAAGAAAACTGAAGAAAAAAAGGTTATGTGTGTACAAGCATTTTGACCTGCTTTTTCTCATCACCCCCTAAACAATACATCAGTTATTCCTATCACTTGCGCTCTGACAGGCATTACAAATAATCTAAAGGTGATTTATGGTTGGATGTGGATAGATAAAAGTTACATATAAGAATTCTGTCATTTTATGTAGCATACCTGAGCATCTATGGATCTTGAGATCTGTTGGGGGACCTAGAACCACTTTGTTTTAATTGATAAAATGATATTACTTCAGTGATAATTGGGTGTGTAGAAATCATTTTTGTCAGTCATACCTCCTGCACACAAGATTGTAAGTGCTTGGGAAATATTTCAGTGTTGCATATGCTATAATATTTTTTAATCATATGAAACTGAGTTTTAATGAAGTTTTGCATGTTACATGGATACATTTACTGGTCTTGCAGTCCTGCCCGTACCATATAGTTTCACTAAGCATAAATGCCTTTTTTTTTTTTTTCCTGTTTTGTGGTACTGGGGATCAAACTCTGGACCTTGTGTCTGTGAGGAAGGCTCTTATGCACTGAGCTGTATCTTCAAACCTGTGAATGATTCTAACAAAAAATTTACTATTGTAATAGCAAGGTAATTAGACAGTCTTAGGATCTCTCTTAAAGATCTTTTTTTTTTTTTTTTTTTTCATTTTATGTATTTGGTATAGGGTCTCACTACACAACTGGGAGTTGGACTATTTTCAGGGTCCCCAGCGATGGGATTACAGGCATGCATGCAACCATGCCCCCAACTCCCATCACTGGCTCAGAATGCCCTGGGGGTGGGGCTGTGTCTAGCATGTGGGACCAGGAATTGAACCCTAGTCCCTTTGATTGCCAAAGTAGCTGCTTAGTCTGCCAAGCTCTCTCTCTGACTCAGGATCTCTTAAAGATCTAACAAAAATTTGTGCTTTGTTTTTTGTGTGTGTGTTTTTTTTTTTTTTACATAAGCTTTCATAAATTTTAGATAAACAATGATCACACTCATCATTGAGAATTTGTACCTGTACATGATATAACTTTTTCTCCCATGAATGCTTGGGTTTTTATATGATTGATTAGAGTATCTTTTTTTTTTTTTTTTTCTTGTTTCAGAACCTTTGTTTTTTTGTTTTGTTTTGTTTTGTTTTTGTGGGACCAGGGTTCGAACTCACGACCTTGCACTTGCTCAGCAGGCACTTGTGCCTCGGAGCTATCTCCCCAGCCCCAGAACCTTTATTTGTTTATTCACACATTTTTATGGCCAGCTCAGCCTGTCCCGAGGGCAGGGCTGGTGCAGCATGTGGTGCCGGGGATCAAACCGCAGTCCCTGAAGACGCCCAGCCGGGCCCCTGATTAGAGTATCTTGAGTGGAAAGTAACAGATCTGTTGAGAATGATTTTAAGTGAATTGGAATGGGCCTAACATTTTTCCCCCCTGGATGACATCTTCAGAATTACTGGCAAAAAGGTGTTGCAATTCCATCTGTTCTAACTGCTTCTTTAAATGATTTTGTCTCTTGTCTTTTTTTTCTTTTTTTTTTTTTTTTTTTTTTTTTTTTTTTTTTTTTTTTTTTTTTTTTTTTTTTTTTTTTTTTTTTTTTTTTTTTTTTTTTTTTTTTTTTTTTTTTTTTTTTTTTTTTTTTTTTTTTTTTTTTTTTTTTTTTTTTTTTTTTTTTTTTTTTTTTGTCTTTTTGAGACAGGGTCTCACTGTATAGTTCAGGCTGGCCTTGAGCTCACTTTTGTGGCCCAGGCTGGTCTCCAACTCGCACTGATCCTCCTGCCTCAGCCTCCCAAGTGCTGGGATTACAGGTGTGTGCCACCACGCCCAGCTGCCTCTTGTCTTAAAAATAAGATTCTTCAGCACTCCAAAGGCTGAGGCAGGATTGCTGCAAGTTTAAGGTCAGCCTGGGCTGCAAAGAGAGTTCAAGGTGAACCTGAACTGAACTGCATAGCAAAACCCTGTCTCAAAAAGACAAGAAAAAAAGAATAAAATAAAGTAAAATAATCTTTTGAAGGAAAACTCTAAATTTGGAATCTTGTAAAGTGTTACCAGTGAAGTAATAATGTCTTTTCTCAAACATTTCTGTAGGAAATGTATTATCTAGTTAGATATGCTCACTGTTGAGATTTTCTTTCCCTTTCTAAATTAACTTTTCATAGAACTACTTTACTTTCTGCTGTTAACCCTCTGCTATTACTGACAAGGCTTAATTGTAATTTCATAGTGCCTTTCTTGTTATAAAAAACAGAAAACGGGCTGGGGAGTTAGCTTGGCAGTATAAGGGCCTGCCTCGCAAGTGCAAGGACCCAGGCTCTCAATTGCAGGCACCACGTGCTATGCTGGCTCCAGAACACTGGTGCACTGTGCCTGCCATCAAAACCAGGTGTGGTGGCACATGTCTGTAATCCCAGCGCTGGGAAGACTGAGACAGGGGGGATAACTACAAGTCTGTGCTGCACTGTGAGACTCTGTATGAATGAATGAATGAATGAATGAATGGATTTTTTAAAAAAAGCTAGAATCCCAAAAAAACAAAAGTTCAACTTCTTGTTCATTCATACTCTGTTTCACTCTCTTCCACATAATAAAACATGATTCTTAAGTGTTATGGCAGAATTTAAAGAGTATACCAAGAACTAGGAAAGATTATTTTCTTGCAATTACATGGGGATGTTCTGGTAACTGATTCTAAAGTAGGACTGTGTTATGCCTTATGTAAGTGGGACAAGGAGGAAGTGGGTTTATGATGTGTAACCATTAGTTAGCCACCTATTAATCCTGTTTCTAAAAACTAATTTATAGTTGTAGATTAAGTATTTTTTCTTTTAGGATACATACAGTTTGGGACACTTACATAATGACATTTCAGATGTACATTGATAGATGGTTGGTGAAAGCAATGTTTTTTTAATTGACCTTGGAAAGCAATCTCTAGGAACTGCTTAAAGGGGTCATCACTAAGAATTATTATTAAATATGTTATTTGTATTCTTTTAACGTCTTTACAAGTCATTTTTGTCCTAAACTTTTATTTTGACAAACTAATGTGTTTTAGAGAGACGATTGTAATATTTTTCATTTTTCTCATCCTTCCCACGAAAATTTTAATATCCAAAATCCAGAATTTGTAAGTTACAAAGAGAGTTGCGTTTGTGATTTTTTTTTTGTGTGGAATTTTTTAGAGTGGTTCATCCTCACTAAGTTTTAACTTCACTAAGGTTAAACATGACATTTTCCTAGAAAATTCTTAAATAGCTTGGATCTTTTTAAAGAAAATCTCCACTGTTATTTTCTTATAGATGTACTTGAAGGATACAATGGAACAATATTTGCATATGGACAAACATCCTCTGGGAAGACACACACAATGGAGGTAACATTATTATGATCTTTTGTTGAATATAGTTGCGATCAGGACAACACTTTCAGTATTAGGACAATATACCATGGTTAAGCACATGAATTCTCATATACATACAATGTAATGTGGTTGTTGAAACATAGTTACTGAGTTTGAATAGTAAAGGGATAACCTATATTTGAAGTTATTTATGACTTTGTCTTACTGGTTAGCATAACCACAAAATAATGAACATTTTAAAATGAAATGTTTTGTCTTCCTGTTATACAAGAAACTTTGGATTATGTCTTGTGTGTTCTACTCAGGGTGATTTTTTTTTTTTTTTTTTTTTTTTTTTTTTCCTCCTTGGTCCCTCCTATCTTGAAATACCTACCACACTTCTCTGGTAAGAGTGTCGCACAATTATAGGTGCTGCTATTCATAATAGATGTGGCTTGTTCTAACTTTGCTTCCAGAAGACAGCCACTGCTACAGGGCTTTTATCATTTATCTGAGTTTGCTTATTCTGTTGAGCTATGTCCCCAGCCTTATCTGAGCTTTCTGTATAGAATATGAACATATTTTGGTGAAATATCTACTGCTCATTTTTTTTAGGAAATAGAGAATTAAAACATTGCTAGTGCTTGTATGATTTTGATTACATGTACAGGGGACAATATACCTATATATGGGAAGAAACAAACATTTTCAGTTAAGTTCATTTTACAAGCAAGAATAATATAAACCTAGTCATGAAAAGCTAAGAGAAGTTGGTAAATGGATGTAGTTGATATACATTTTTAGGGGATAATGCTTGAATTGGGTTATCTTAGATATTTGTGGAGGTAATTTCACTGATAATAATTTCTGTCCTCTATTCACTTTCAAGTAGTCTAGTTTTGTTTTTATTTTTTCTATATAGGGTAAACTTCATGATCCAGAAGGCATGGGAATTATCCCAAGAATTGTGCAAGATATTTTTAATTATATTTACTCCATGGATGAAAATTTGGAATTCCATATTAAGGTAAATTCCTTGGGGAAAGATTGTATTTTATTTTATACTTAATAATAATTTTTGGGCCTGGCAGGATGGCTCAGTGGTCTAAAGCGCCTGCTTAGGAAAGCTTGGGTGGCTGCAGGGACCACAGTTCAATCCCCAGCACCACATGCTGTGCCAGCCCTGCCCTGAGGGCAGGCTGAGCTGGCCATAAAAATAAATAAAAGTTCTGAAACAAGAAAAAAATAATAATAATAATTTTTTCCTAAAATATATTAATGCTATTATTTTTGTGAACTTTTAAAAAATTATGAACAGGGATCATGGTGTGATCCCCGGTGTGACATGGTGGCATGCGCCTATCTATAATCCCTGTGCTTGGGTGGCTGAAAACAGGAGGATCAATATGAGTTGGATCTGTGTAGTGAGACCCTGTAGACCCCGTACTAAATACATAATACAATAAAATAAAGTTAAATTATTTCATGGACAGATGGCAATTGAAAGATCTTTAGGGTTAATAACTTTGATTGTTCATCTGCCATTAGACAACTTTAAATAAAAAGTTACCATAAAGCCCTAGCTTATAGATGAGTTCTATTCTGGGAGAACTGTCCAGGGTCAGGGTCAGGTGCATTTGTAATTTCAAAAAAATGATTTGTACACATCTTGCTCCTGTAATTTGTTCCAATCTAGGTACATTCATATTTGGGAAAGGTCACAACTTGAATGCATTAATACAGGGACTTACTGTATTGAAGTTTTTCCTTTGCTGCCTCCCTTGTAAAAGTTTGTTTTAATAAAAACTATTACTGTTAATTACTTCATTTTAGAATAAGATATAAAATGGAAATTGTTATTTGTAGTTAAACAGGTTAGCTAATTTGTGTCTTCTCATTAAAATGTGAGCTATGCCTGATATATCTGTGATTATTTTTTCTTGCCATCTAGACCAGTGGTGGGCCTGGCAGGATGGTTCAGTGGTCTAAAAGCGCCTGCTTGGGAAAGCTTGGGCGGCTGCAGGGACCGTGGTTCAATCCCCAGCACCACATGCTGTGCCAGCCCTGCCCTTGGGGCAGGCTGAGCTGGCCATAAACATGAGTGAATAAACAAACAAAGGTTCTGAAATAAGAAAAAATAAATACATAGACCAGTGGTGGCAAACCTGTGGCATGCGTGCTGCAGCATACTCTTATCATTGAAAGCTCTAAAAGGTTCACCATCACTGTTCTAGATAGTACCTTACAGTCAGATTATTTAATAAGTAAGTGAACAAGCCATTTTATAATTTCAGTACTCTGATTTTCCTTTTGTGTTCTTTAGGTTTCATATTTTGAAATATATTTGGATAAAATAAGGGACCTATTAGATGGTAAGTTAAATCTTGCTCTTTGAGGATTTTATTTTGTTCTTTGAGTTCTCATTATGTAGCCCAGACTAGCCTCAAACTTACATCAGCCTTCCAAGTGGTAGGATGGCAAACCTATATCACCACATCTGGCAATCGTTGATCTTTTTTTTTAAATCTTTGATCTTTTAAAAATAGTATCTTTTGACTTTTATAGTAGTAAACGTGAGACTTTTCAAAAATTTTTTTAATTTATGTATTTATTTGGCATAGGGTCTCACTTGTAGCTATCTTGCTACCTCAGCCACCCCAGAGCTGGGATTACAGGTGTATACCACCATGCCCAGTTTCAGGGCTGGCACAGCATTCAGTACTGGGGATCGAACCCAAGTTTTTACGCTTGCCAGCCAGGTGTTTGGAGCATGGAGCCATCTCCCCAGCCCTAAGAGACTTTTTTTTTCTTCAGGAATATATATATATATATATATATATATATATATATATATATATATATATGAAATTGACATACGTGATAAGAAATCTTTTGAAATTTTTGTTGAATGCCTTAATAGTTGATTTCATTTCAGTGTATCAGTATATACATATAGCATTAGCATATTGACTTTCACCTTTCATTGTCCTTCCCATCTCTTATTTCACCATCCCTTTTTGTATCTCTGGTTTAACTTATATTTTCCTGTTGGTTCTTTTCTTTACCTCTTCCTTAGATTTCTCATATAAGAGAAAACATGCCATATTTAACTTTGAGTCTCGCTTATTTTGTTTAACATGGTTGTCTCTTAATTCCATCTGTTTTCCTGACAGTGGTATGATTTTGTTTTTTCCTTTTTTTAAATTACTTTTAATAAGAAATAACAATGTATAACAATGTGACAGTTTCAAAACACATTGGTAGTACATTTCAATGTTTGATACAGTGTATATTGTTGTCCTATTAGTTATACAGAACACAGGGTGTAAATGTTAAAATTTTTCAAATCATTGCTACAACAAAATTTCTTCTCACTGAACTAAGAGAAAGTAGTTGTATACATAATCCAATGTTGATAATTGCAGTGGGTTATTGGTAAAACTGGCAATGTTGGGAGCTGTTGATTTAAGCCTTTTACAGCTCAGCATTCTAATCTAGCTTTCCGTTTTTAAGCCTTGTGGTTAATTAAACTTTTCTGCTGGGTGTTTAAGGGCAAGTTTAAGCAAGACCTATATAGCAAAACATGTAACTTTTGTATCTCTCAAGATTAGTCAAGAAAGAGGTATGATTTTGTTCCTTATGGCTATATAGTTTTCCATTATGCATGTACCACACATATCTATTTGTCTGTTGATAAGCATCTAGCTTTTCACAGCTTAGCTATTATGACTGCCACAATAACTGGGTGTGCAGGTTTAACTACATAGTACTGTCTTTCGTTCTTTAGAGAGTATTCTCAAGAGTACGGTCTCTGGATCAAATGGTATCTACTCAGTGCACTGGGAATACTAAAATCCATGATTACTCCATACTGATTTCTATAGTGGTTGTACTGCAATGTGAACGAGTTCCCACCAGCAATGTGGAAGATTTCTTTCCCCTGTATCCTCACTAGCATTTATTATTATTGTATTTTTGATAGCCATCCTGGCTGGGATAAGAATGTAGTTTTGATTTATATTTAGTAGTAGCTAAAGATGTAGAACATTTTAAAATATTTTTCTTAACCATTTGTATTTCTGTTGCCCATTTGTTGACATTTTGGTTTTAATATTTTTGAATTTTTTATATATTCTAGTTATTGTTCCTTTGTTAGAAGAGGAGCTGACAAAGGTTTTCTCTGTTGGGTTTTTTTTTTTTTAAGATACGGGAGAGGGGGCCGGCAGGATGGCTCAGTGGTCTAAGGCGCCTGCAGGTGGCTGCAGGGACCACAGTTCGATCCATGGCACCACATGCTGTGCCAGCCCTGCCCTCAGGGCAGGCTGAGCAGGCCATAAAAATAAATAAACAAGCAAACAAAAGTTCTGAAACAAGAAAAAAATAAATTAAATAAATAAATAAATAAAATGAAGTTTGAAAAAAAATAAGTACATTTAAAAAAAATAAAGATACGGGAGAACTTTATTTTTTATTTATTTATTTTTTAAACTTTATTTTTTTCTTGTTTCAGAGCTTTTGTTTGTTTATTTATTTTATTTTTATGGCCGGCTCAGCCTGCCCTGAGGGCTGGGCTGGCGCAGCATGTGGTGCTGGGGATCGAACCGCAGTCCCTGCAGCTGCCTAAGCTTTCCTAAGCAGGCGCTTTAGACCACTGAGCCATTCTGCCAGGCCCCTCTTTTTTGAATTTGAGACAGGATCTTGCTGTGCAGTTCAGGCTACTTCTAAACTCATTATAACCCAAGCAGGGCTCAGATTTGCAGCAATCCTCCTGCCTAAGCCTATGGAGTGCTGGGATACGGGATTACAGGCGTGCACCACCAAGCTCGATTTGTAAGAAACTTTAGAGTTTAACATTCCATTTGTTGATTATTGTTGTTATTTACTATGTTACTGGATTTCCAAGCAGGAAGTTTGTGCCAATGCCTATGGCTTCAAGTGTTTTCCCGTAGGAGTTTGCCTATCTTTTGATGTATATTGTAACTTGTTTAAAAGATATATTTATAGCTACTTTGTGAGCAATAATTAGAACATTGGAACATTCCAGTCAGATTTCTTGTCTTAGGGCAAGCCAATAAGTAATAGGATGACGTTGACATTCTTATTTATAAAATATGGTCATGCGTGGTGGCACACACTTGCAATCTCAGTACTCAGGCGGCTGAGGCAGTTGGCTCACTGCAAGTTTGAGGCCAGCCTGTACTATAATGTGAGTTTAAGGCCAGCCTGACCTGCATAGTGAAACCCTGTCTCAAAAAGAAAAGAAAAACTTGGAGTTTATCTAAAATTCTATGTTGCTTCATTGGTTTCTTTTTAAATCTGTATCTACAAGTTCTTGTTTTAATAACAGGTATTTGTATGTCCTTTAAAAATTGAATGTTATTTAGCTGCCAATTATTTTATAGCCAGTGTTAAGTTTAGAGTTTGCTCATACTATTTGTTTTTCTTTTTCAGTTTCAAAGACCAACCTTTCAGTTCATGAAGACAAAAACCGAGTTCCCTATGTAAAGGTACATATAAAATGACAGAATGATAATAATTATTTGTTAGAAAGTTTTATAATTTAAAAAAAATTTATAAACTTTTAAAAATAATTATTTCATAGGGATGCACAGAACGTTTTGTATGTAGTCCAGATGAAGTTATGGATACCATAGATGAAGGAAAATCTAACAGACATGTAGCAGTTACAAGTAAGTAGTATATTAACATTAGTTAGGATACCTGTTAGTCTTATATCCTAGAGAAGATGAGAATAACTGGGTTTCCTTATCTGTTTGACTGATTTTAAGACTTCTTATATAAAACAATGCTTTAGTGAAATGAGGAGGGAAAACTATGCTTACAATTGTTTGTATAATATTGCAGATATGAATGAACATAGCTCTAGAAGTCACAGTATATTTCTTATTAACGTAAAACAAGAAAACACCCAAACAGAACAAAAGCTGAGTGGAAAACTTTATCTGGTTGATTTAGCTGGTAGTGAAAAGGTAAGTATATATTCAGTAAATACTTAGGCATGCTTTTAAACTGTTTAATTTGGGACTTGACAGAGTTGTTGTATCTTTTTTTTTTTTTTGTATCTTAAAATCTTAAAAAATTTGGTAATTTGAGAATTAGAAAATTATAACTTGATACCAATGCTTTATGATTATATAAATTAATTATGTGTCCTATATTACTATAATTCACCATGCTATTCAACTAGTACTGCCTTTGACTTACTAAGAACTTGTTCATCAGATATCATAAATGTCTTAAATTGTTTTTAGTTTTTGGTATCTGCTTTATACATATTGATAGTTAAAACTAGTAAGTATTTTAGTTCTTTCTCATTTGGCTGTGTAGTTGCTCTTGAGTACCCTTGGAACATTATCTTCACCATGCCTCCTTGCTTGAGTACTGAAATATCTGCTCAAGTCCTGTGTGTAAACTGACATGGTATCTGTATATAATTATGCTTATTCTACATATGTTAAATCATTTCTCAGTTATATTACACCTAGCACATGAATACTATACAAATACATGTTTTATTTTTAGTTAGTTATTTATTTGGTTTGGGGAATAATGGCAAGAAAAAAGTCTGTACATGTTTAGTACAGGTGCAGTCTTTTTCCTGAATATTTTCCATCCTCTAGTGGATGAATCTATGAATATTTTCAGTTGTACTTATTTTTGAAAAAGTTTAAATGATTTAATATGAATCTCCATGACCATTGTGGCTCTTCTCACATACTTCCTTGTAATTAGAGAATTTTCTCTCTTTCTTGCTCTTTTGTTTCATTTTGTTTTTGGAGAGAATCTCACTATATAGACCATCTTTGAACTCAATATATAGTGTAGGCTGGCTTCAAACTTACAGCGATCATTCTGCTTCACTTTCCTGAGTATTTGGACTACAGGAATGCACCATCACCCTGAGCTCTTAGTCTTATACACATCTTTCATGATGAAAACATTCTGAGTAACATTTTTTTTAGCCAGTGTTTCTGCTTATTCTAACTTACCTATAAGATAGGTAAACATTTTATATTTTTTCAAAGCAGGTTTAGTCATATAATATCAAATTAGTATTAGCATTACATTTTAGCTTTCTCTTTTTCAGTGTAACAAAGGATTAACCAATCTGAACTGCAGATTTCGTGAAAGTTGGTTATTTTCAGGAGCAGGAGCTAAATATGAGATTTGATATTTCAAAAAAAAGATTTAATATTTCTTTAATCATATTTTTATTCATCTAGTTGCTTGACCAAGTTCTTGATAGAGTCATACTCATAGAACATTAGTAGCTTAGAGTGAATGCTTAACCATACAAAGCTTTTCATGTTCTCCCCCTGGTGGTTATTGATGACCTCTACAAATTTCTTAGGAAATTCAAAGAAAATCACCTGAAACTTTTTAATTTTGCCTCTTTATTCTGGAATGTTATGTGTAGGTTAGTAAAACTGGAGCTGAAGGTGCTGTGCTGGATGAAGCCAAGAACATCAACAAGTCACTTTCTGCTCTTGGAAATGTCATTTCTGCTTTGGCTGAGGGTAGTGTGAGTATCATGTTTTCTTTTTCTGTTTTTTGTTGTTGTTTTGTTTTTGAGATTTACTTAAATATAGTTATATATATAATGTGAATATGCAAAGAAGTCGTTAGTTTGTGCATTCTAGTTGACATTTTCAGCAGTTAGAATAAGTGAAATAGCCTTGTTATATATATAAGTTTATTTTATGATATAGAAACTCATTGGTTAACGTGTTTTCTGTTCCTTTATGCAGACATATGTTCCATATCGAGATAGTAAAATGACAAGAATTCTTCAAGACTCACTAGGTGGTAACTGTAGAACCACTATTGTAATTTGCTGCTCTCCATCATCATATAACGAGTCAGAAACTAAATCTACACTCTTGTTTGGCCAAAGGTTTGTTTTACAGAATTACAAAATTTATTTATTTGCATTTTTTTATCTATTAAATTTATGGGTACCAGGTAGCTTCTGTTCAAGTCAGTTCATGTTAGTGTGCTGAGCACTGTATTGAATTAGAAAAACAAATAAGATTTAATCTATATTTTAGACCGCTGAGGTTTGAGGTAAGTTTTCATACATAAAAGTCAGATACTAATTTTCATTAAATGTATGTAAGAAACTTTTAGTTCACTAATGAAAATAAAAATATAAAGCTTTGTTAAGTAAGTTAAGAGACTTGGCAAATACAATAATCTGCATTAAATTTTGGCTAGAAAATCAGTAATGATACCTTGTCTTTGATTTTTCTTAGATTAGTATTATTTAGTATTATATATGAATTGAAAAAATACATGTCCTTGTCCCCTCCTCGTGGGTTTTTTTAAAAAATATTTGTAGATTGGGAAAGCCAACTCATTTATTTATTATTTGGTTTATAAATCAAATTTAGTTGAGTTGTGAGTAAACATACATTTACAGCTTTTAGTATGATAATAACATCTTTTTCTCCAATTACCTCTTAGAGCCAAAACAATTAAAAATACAGTTTGTGTCAATGTGGAGTTAACTGCAGAACAGTGGAAAAAGAAGTATGAAAAAGAGAAAGAAAAAAACAAGACCCTGAGGAACACCATTCAGTGGCTTGAGAATGAACTCAATCGCTGGCGTAATGGTAATAAGTTTAGAATTTGGTGTCTGATATCTGTTGAATACAGATTTAGAATTATTTTATAAATTTGAGATTTTGATATGAAATATGAAGTAAAATAAAGCATGACTGATGCATTTTCTTTTAAAGAATTTAGGAGTTTGCATATAGTCTTTTATATTGATTTTTGATGCCTGTTAGGAAGTGAAAGCAGGACAGGGTTCCCAGAATGGGTGCAAACAACAAAAGGACAAGATATAGTGACTCGATTTCAGAGACTTGTGGGGATGGATCAAAGATAGTTCCAAGTACTCAGATCCTCGGCACAGAGCAGATGGGATGATTGATTCAAGCTGCTAAAGTAGGGTAACAGAGGAAAAAGCAAGATGATGGAGTAGGGCTCTAACAGTCACCCTTTACAGAAACATTAATTTGAATAACTGTTCATACACAAAGGCATATTCACAAGACCTAAGAAACCAGTGCTCATCTGTAGCCCAGTAATAAGGAAAGACAGTGCTTAGGGTAGGAAGGACAATTTATTGCTCTTATAACCCCTTTATTCCCTTTTATTCCTCCTTCCCCCTTGTCTCCCCTCCCCTCCTTTTCTCTTCCCCTCCCTGATAAACTGCATTGGAGAGAAATAGTGAACTAGCCTTTGCTTTAGACCCCAACTTTTCAGCCTGCCACAGGAAAACCCAGCACTGGGAAGGTTCCGGGCCACAAAGAACTCAATCTCTAGCCTTTGCAGCTCCAGGTTCTAGGAAGCCTTTGACAGCATATAAGACTCTAGAACCCCAAGAATTTGGCCTGCCGTAGCCCTACCCCACCTCATTGTCCCACATGTCATATTCATACCTGGTAACCTGAATTATTTTTGGTGTGTGGATTGACTTCTAGAAGGTCTTTCAAGTAGCTACTTCATTTATAGGCATCGTGGCACAGGTGTAGGGATTAGGTTACATTCAGGGAATAAAAATTCTTGGAACTAAAAAATACAATGAACAACGGTTCTTGTCTTGCATGCATGAGGCCTGGGGTTCAATCCCCAGTACTGTCAAAAAGAGGAGTAGGAACCGAATAAATGAAATAGGGCACATAAAGAGCAGAACTAACCAAAGCAAAAGAAGGAATCTGAACTTGAAGTATAGAGCAAACAAACAGTGAAATGGATTGAAACTGAAATTTGTTTTAGCCATGTAGTTTTATTAACCATTTAATTCCTGTTTAGGGGAGACAGTGCCTGTTGATGAACAGTTTGACAAAGAGAAAGCCAATTTGGAAGCTTTCACAGTAGATAAGGATGTTACTATTACCAATGACAAACCAGCAGCCACAATTGGAGTTACTGGAAGTTTCACTGATGCTGAAAGAAGAAAGTGTGAAGAAGAAATTGCTAAATTGTACAAACAACTTGATGACAAGGTATGTATTCTTTGTTTTAGTTCTGCTTTGTTTTTGAATATCACTGGCAATTTTGCAAACTTTGGTAGCAGGGTATACCTACATATGTCCTATGATTTCTGTTGGTATAAAATTCATAGTAACAGAAAATACAAAATCACAACTTCAGCTGTGTGTAAACTCTGTGAAAGCACACTTTTCTCCATCTTCTGTCGTGGTGAGACTGTGCGGAGTGCTGGAGATGGGCAGGTCCTTTGCTGTGAGCTATATCCCCAGTGCTTTTTTATTTTATTTGGAGAGAGTCCTGCCAAGTTGCCCAGGCTAGGCTTGCATTTAATATCTTCTTGTCTCACCCTCCAGAGTAGAAATAATAGGTGTCCACCACAGTGTCTGGCTGTTCAGCCTAAGCTTTACAAAAACCTTCCTAAGGACAGTTTGACGTTTGGATATTGGAGAGTACTAATAAAGTGACCGACCACATATAATCAGGGATTTGAGGATTCTAATAAAAGACAGTAGAAGAAGTAAATGGAAACGTGGGTTAGTAATAATTACACTTCAGTAATGTGGAGAGTTGAAAATAAGTTATGAAGTTAAGTTAATAGAACAGTGAGGAGAATACAGAAAAATGTTTTAAAATTTATTTTGTGGGGGCCCAGCAGGATGGCTCAGTGGTCTAAAGCATCTGCTTAGGAAAGCTTAGGCGACTGCAGGGACCGTGGTTCGACCCCTGGCACTACATGCTGTGCCAGCCCTGCCCTCAGGGCAGGCTGAGCCGGCCATAAAAATAAATAAGTAAACAAACAAAAGTTCTGAAACAAGAAAAAAATAATTAAAAATTAAAAATTAAAAAAAATAATAAAGTAAAATGTATTTTGTGTATATGTTAAGCAGAGATGGCAGGTTTGAAGTGGCTACACAACTATTTTCTATAACTGCAAACATTCTTTTAGCATTTAAAGAATGAGGTATGATTAAACACGTTAGGAGAAAATTAAGAATGCATTGAACGTTTCACTTTAAAATTTTTTTTAAGGGCCCGGCGGGATGGCTCAGTGGTCTAAAGCGCCTACTTGGGAAAGCTTGGGCGGCTTCAGGGACTGTGGTTCGATCCTGGGCACTACATGCTGCGCCAGCCCTGTCCTCAGGGCGGGCTGAGCCGGCCATAAAAAATGAGTGAATAAACAAAGGTTCTGAAACAAGAATGAATGAATGAATGAATGAATGAATGAATGAATGAATGAATGAATGAATTTTTTAATTACACCAAAAGACACATTGTCATTAATCCACCTCAAGTAACTCCCCCTTGCTTCAAGCACACTTACCCATTACTGGTAGTGTATCTTTTCCTGTGAACATTCAGTGTATTTTTTTTTTTTTTAATCACCCTTTGTACCTATTTGGAGCCACTCACTATAGCACAGACCTTCCAGCCCATCTGCTTAGGTTGATGTAGGAGGGCCACATAGTAAGTCTTTATCTTAAGAAATAATAGTATTTATTTAATGAATGGTTTTCAGAAATACAAGCTTTTTCCTTGTATGATAAATATATTCGTATTACTGATCTTTGAAAGAAGTCATTAGTTTCAAAATTGTCTTAAGATTGAAATAAGCCATGTTGAATTAAACAAACTTAGAATAGTTTGGTAAGAATAGTAATTTAAAATTTTGTGTTGGGAAACAACCAGTTATGAGCTACTTATTAACTGGATGCTTTTTAAATTACAGGATGAAGAGATTAACCAGCAGAGCCAACTGGTAGAGAAACTAAAGACACAAATGTTGGATCAGGAGGAGGTAAGTGTGTGTTGTACTGTGTTCAGAAAACCCTTGTAGTTTGTCATTTATATGTAAAAACAAAAGAATTTACACAGTTGAATATACTAAAGAGTATGATTTTAAATCGTTGTGTATGTGCATGCTTTGTATTATGTATTCTATTGGACCAGTACCATATGATCAGTCATTGGAGTCAAGATTGACTTTGACTTAAGATCTTTTTTTTTCTTTTCTTTTTTAAATTTACTTTTCCTCTAACCCAGAGAGATTGCTAAAAAGCATTCTTTTCCTGTAACACATCTCTTGGGTTCCTAAAGTGTCATCTACTTTGCTTGCCTAAAGTACAGTATTATTTATCATCTTATATTTACTCTCAGTGAAAAGTATTTGCACACAGATAGGAGGCAGTACTTCTGTGAAACACAATTTTTTATTTCAGAAAAATACTGGTTTCTAAGTCACATTGACTTAGTCTTTAATAATTGTATAATTTTGGGTAGCTCTGCATGGGAATGAGAATAAATAAATTTTTATTCATTTAGCATATCAATCTATAGCCAGTCTTTTTATTTCTATAATCTTTCATCTTAATTTTTCCATATTTGTCTTCCTGTCTGCCTACTTTTCTGTTTTTTTGTTTATTTGTTTTTTCCTGTCTGCCTACTTTGGATCCTTATTTTATCTCATCTAGAACAGCAGGTAGATCATTGAAAACATGGTTCGGTTCAAATTTCTCTGGATGAGAGAATGGTTGTCCATCTTCAGTGGAAAATATGTACTATACACCCTCAGTGAACTTAATCCTAATGTGTTCATCCTTATCCTTCTTTCAACTACAACACTGTTCCTGTCTATGCATCATAGATTGTCCAGCACCCGACTCCCACTGTAGAGTTGTAGCTTAGTAGAAGAAAACTTACCTAGTACACACAAAGCCCTGGTTTAATCCCCACCACTGCCTCCCAAGCCTCCAGATTTGCAGGTGTCCCTCATGGGGAGTTACCTGATGACAGTAGTGTCTGCTTTTTCTCTTTGTTTATCCTCCACTTAGGTGCATGCTGCTGCTGGCTTTCTCTGAAGCATAACATGAATGCCCCTCTTGTCCAAAGAAGATCTAAACTTAGAGGCAAATTTTCTAAATATCTCATTTCTTATTTCTATATACAATATCAATGAATGTAGATTACCTTTTCACCTTGTCACATGACTGATAATTACCTATCCAAGCCAAGTTTTCTTTTAGTTCCTTCCAGAAATAGCTCCTTTCTTCTATCACCAAACACTTTCTCTGTCCTGTTTTTTTTTGACTCTCATTTCGCCTTGTCCTGCACATTTATGTATGTGTCTTTTTTCTAAAATCCTCAATGACAAAGCTTGATTTTATATCTTCCTCCTGCAGTGGGTGCCATCATGCCTCCAACATAGTGAGCACTCAATAAATCAGTTGAATGAATAGATATTTGCACACCTAGTAGTGTCCACACTTCATTTTCCTTATGCTTGTTATCAAATGATGAAGAAAATAAATTTTTCCATCCATATACTTTTGGTGATAGTAGATGTTTTACTCTTTCTTAACAGCTTCTGGCATCTACTAGAAGGGATCAAGACAATATGCAAGCTGAGCTGAACCGTCTTCAAGCAGAAAATGATGCCTCTAAGGAAGAAGTAAAAGAAGTTTTACAGGCCTTAGAGGAACTTGCTGTCAATTATGATCAAAAGTCTCAGGAAGTTGAAGATAAAACTAAGGAGTATGAATTACTTAGTGATGAATTAAATCAGAAATCGGTAGGATATAATTTGGCTTTTTTTCTCTTAAGACTTCAATTCAGGTAATTTTAATTGAAAAATTGTTTAAGTAATTTATTTCTACATAAGCCTGGGAGTGATAGCATCTATTTCCAAAGGACTCATGTCCCAACTTTAGTATCTGTATGAAGTCTCAGAGACACCTTTTTGGTATCTGAAAGATCTGAGTAACTTAAGTGGTATTTTAAAAGATATTGGCTATTTTTGCTCGTACTCCTTCATTTATTTTTTAATTTTTTAATGTATTTGGTATAGGATCTCACTTTGTAGCTCAGACTCAGAACGATCCTCCTCTTTTTAGCCTCCCCAGCACCGGTTACAGGCATGCACCACCACACCCTAAGTGGCTGGCTCAGCACACCCAGAGGCAGGGCAGGCACAGCATGTAGTGCCAGAGATCAAATCCTGGTCCCTGTGCTTGCCTAAGCAGGCACTTAGTCTGCTGAGCTATCTTGTCAGCCTTCTTCCTTTTTTTTTTGTGGAACTGGAGATCAGACTCAGAAACTCAGGACCTTGTACTTACCAGGCAGGCACTTGTGCCCCTGTGCTATCTCCCCAGCCCTTCCTTATTCTTAATGTTAAGAGGAAAACACAAACTCCTTGTTGTTTACTGAAACTATTAGATTACTCAAAATGCAAATTAAGAAAGATGCTCATAAAAATGAAGAAAATACTTAAGTGAATTTTTGCAGTAGTCATAAGAATATTTGATACAGCTTCACATATAATTTATGTTTTATTCTGTTCTCACAGCCTGGAGCAGTTGACCTTCACCTCAGTCTAGTAGGGTCTTCATTGAGTTCTCTATGGAGCTCTGCAAGTTGATCCTTATCTGTGGGTTTTAAGGAAGTTGTAATTGCAGAGCTGCAGTTAGTCCTCTGTTTGTAGAAGAGATAGCAATCCCTAGTTAGAGGAACTGTCTAGTAATTTGAACATGCATAAAGGTAGCATTTATGCTACTACTATAGGAGACCTTAGGGGCCTAGTTATCTTTTGTAGATTAAACTGGGTGAACATAACACTCTCCTGGTATTTAAGCCGGACAAGAAACAAGCACTTGAAAATAATGGCATCATTGCTAAAATACATTAGTTGAAATATATTGTTTGAAAAAAGTTATGTCGCATTAAAAATGGAGTATCCAATCTGTGATAAAATAGTTTTTAAATGAGCCAAAATTAGTTCAAGTTTTCAAAGTTTGATATTTGTATTTGGTAAACCAACTACTTAAATCTATATTACAGTAAGTAAATTCAGATAGTAATACTAGTTCATCTGTAGTGCCTAAATAATTGCTTGTGTCTTTAGTACCAAAGACAATTATTGAGTAGATTAATTTTAGTGAGAAGTACGTAGAAAATAGGATGTCTGCTACCCATGTAGAAGTTACCAACATTAGTTTGCTTATGTAGTTTCCAAAGATTAAACTGTTAACTATAAATGATAGTCATTTCTAATTAACTTTAAAATTTCCAATTTGTAGTCAGAAAACACTGCAGTCTGTAATGAATTATTATAAGCTACTTGTTTTGATGAACTATAATAGGTTAGGAACTAGCCCAATATGCTATAAATCATTAAGAAAATGAAAGCAAAAAATACTTTTTTGGCCAGGTGTGATAACATATACCTGTAGTCCCAGCAGTAGTAGAAGGCCAGCCTGGGCTACTTAGTGAGTTCAGAATTATCCTAGGGCTGGCCAAATAGTTCAGCAGATTAAAGCACCAGCAAGCAGGTGCTGGGGCCAGGGGGTTCAGTCACCAGGCCTGCCAGTGCTGCCTAGGGCACACTGAGATGGCATTTGAGTTGCATGTAATCCCAGCTCTTGGCAAGCTGTAAACAGGCAGATCACTACAAGACTGATCTAGTAGTGAGATGCTGAACACCCTGTAGACACTTCCCTAGAATAAATTAAAAAAAAAAAAAAGAATCATCTTAACTACATAGTGAGACCCTGTGTCAAAAAAAATTCTTTTTGCGGGGGGATTGTAAGGACTAAGTAAAAACTTAAATTACTTTGAATATTGGAATTTTCTTTAATAATTATAACTATATTTTTTATTTTTGATACTGGTAGGCAACTTTAGCAAGTATAGATGCTGAACTTCAGAAACTTAAGGAAATGACCAACCACCAGAAAAAAAGAGCAGCTGAGATGATGGCATCTTTGCTGAAAGACCTTGCAGAAATAGGAATTGCTGTGGGAAACAATGATGTAAAGGTAAGTGTAACTTGCTATGTAAGATGATGTATATATCACTTGTACTTGTTCAGTACTTTACAACATTCTTTCAAGACCCTTGTCCTCACAAGAGGCGTGTATTACATGGTATTAACTCCATTTTACATAGATGAAGAAGGAAGGAGTGAAGAAGGGGGATCTGAACAGAATGTTCAGTGAGTAGCACATACTGGATCTCATGTTTGGTTCTTTTCTTCAATCATGTAAAGATTTTACACTTAGAAGTTATTAGAATAAATTGCCATATGAAAGTATCTGCTTGTAACAACAGTGAAGAAATTCTGATGTAATGTAAACTCTTTATATTAATTAGCTTCTTGTTGCTTTAAGATATTGAATGTAGGGCCTGGCGGGATGGCTCAGTGGTCTAAGGCGCCTGCTTGGGAAAGCTTGGGCAGCTTCAGGGACCGCGGTTCGATCCCCGGCACCACATGCTGCGCCAGCCCTGCCCTCAGGGCAGGCTGAGCCGGCCATAAAAAAAAATGAGTGAATAAACAAATAAAGGTTCTGAAACAAGAAAAAGAAAAAAAAAAAAAAAAAATTTAAAAAAAAAAAAAAAGATATTGAATGTAAAGGATAGTGCCAGGTGTGGTGGTACACATGTCTATAATCCTAGCACTATAGGGGCTGAGGCGAGATTGCCACAGTACAGAGCCAACCTGAACTACACAGCAAGATCCTATTTAAAAAATTGAGTTGCAAGTCCAAGGTTAGCCTAAACTACATAGGAAGATCCTATCTTTAAAAAAGAAAAGAAAACAAAACAAAAATTATATATATATGAGTAGTGCTTAAAATCTCTAGAAAATATTTTAGTACAAACCATTTTAAACATACAGAATATATTGACCTCTATTGAGATAACAGTTGCTACAATTTTGTCATACTTTTATTTTTCCTTTTTCCCCCCTAAAATCTTTTGAAGGAGCCGGGCATGGTGGCTTACACCTGTAATCCCAGCACCTGGGAGGCTGAGGCAGGAGGATTGGTGCAAGTTCGAGACCAGCCTGGGCTACAAAAGTGAGCTCAAGGCCAGTCTGAACTGCATAGTGAGACCCTGTCTCAAAAAAAAAAAAAGACAGAAAAAAAAAATCTTTTCAAGGATGCAAATACTGGTTTTGTTCGTTGTGGTACCAGGGTTTGCATCCAGGTCTTTTGCCCTGAGCTATATCCCCAGCCCCTTTTTAGTCTGGAACAAGGTGTTGCTATATTGCCCAGGCTGGGTTTAGACTTGCCATCTTCAAGCCTCAGCTTCCCAGAGTGCTAGGATTTTAGGTATCCACCACCATGCCTGGCTGAGTTCTTCTGTTGTTTTTGTCTGGTTGGTTTTTTTACATTATAGTTGTTTTAGAGTTGTGTGGCTTTTGAAATACACAGTAATATAATATTACCATTACAGTATTGTGTAGAATAATATTACCACTCTTAACAAACCTGCTGTGTAGTACCTATTCACTGTTAACCTCTGAACTCTGGCAACATAACTCTTACCATCTCTGTAGTTTGGCAGTTTCCAAAGTGTTACACAGCTAGAATTATACAGTATGTAACCTTTCATACCGGTTTTTCTTTAGCAGTACACTTTTATGGCTCTTCTGTATCTTTTTATGGCTTGATACAATTAGGATTATTCTCAAAATATCAGGGCCCAGAGACTAAAGGAGATTTTTATGAAATTACAAAAGGGAAGTACAGAGGCAGAGTACTTAGCTGTTTTGATTGGTTCGTACATAATGCATCACAGTGACCAGCCATTTCTAGGAGACAGAAGCAACCACAACTGCAACAGAAATTATTATCTGGGCAACAAAGGAATTGAAATACATTGGCTGGAGAGCTCATTTTTCTGTTACATACATACTTACTCAGTAGTTCTAAACATTCACACACAGATTTTTTTTATGGCTATAAAGTTTTTGTCCAGTTGGGTATAGGTAAGAAAGAGTATGTATTAGATTGGATGTTGAGACTGGTTGTTCATTAGCTTTGTAAGAAACTCCTAAACATATTCCGGAGTAGCAGTAGCATTTTACATTTCTGCCAACATTGGGTGGAGGGATTTTGTTGCTTCATATCTTCACCAACATTTGATGTCAGATATCTGGATTCTAGCTAATATTCCAATGTTTAGTGTTACTTCATTGTTACTTTAATTTGCAATTGAGTTGGTTCTTATTGTGGAGGTTTAAAAGTTCTTTGTGTAGTTTGGATATAAGCTCTTTCTTTACTGAATAGTGTTTTGCAGTATTTCTCCATTCTCTTGTCTTTTTTTTTTTTTTTTTTTTCTTCCTCAAGACCTCCAAGATTTGCTTACGTTACCTTCCAAAACTGATTTAGCTTTACGTTTACATTTAGGTCTGCAGTCCGTTTGGAGTTAACTGTTCTAAAAGGTTTTAAGTCTGCCTCAGGATTAATTTTGAAGATGTGTCACCTATGGCACTATTTGTTAATGACTATTCTTTGTCCCTTGATTGGCCTTTGCCCCTTGATCAGAGATCAACAGATTACATACAAAAGTCTCTTCTCAAGTGCTCTATTCTGTTCCATTGACCTGTTTGTCTTTTGTCAGTCCTTTACAGTAGCCCCCTTATCCAGTTTTACTCTGTGGTTTAAGTTACAGTATGCTGTAGTCTGAAAATACTAAATGGAAAATTCCAGAAGTAAATAATTCATGTTTACAATAACTTTTTCCAGTCTATTCTTAAAATTGTTCTAGTTCATTGTTACTCTTACTGTACTTAAGTTAAATTATAATTAAGCTTCATCATGTGTGATATATATGTATGATACATACATGTGTTACATATATGTGTATGTATGAGGTTCAGTACTGTAGTTGGTTCCAGGCATCAAAGGAATGACTTTGAATATATCCAAGGAGAAAGGAGACTAACACGTTTTCTAGAGTTACTGTAGCGTTATAGTAAACCTTTAGTATAAGTTCTTCTTTAGTATTGTATTGGCTTTTCATGGTCCCTCAATTCTCAGTGTAACTTCCATTTTTTTTTTGTGGGACCAGAGTTCAAACTCATGACCTTGCACTTGCCAGGCAAGCACTTGTGCCATGGAGCTATCTCCCTGGCCCCAGTCTCAGTATAATTTTGGAATCAGTTTGTCAGTATCTACAAAATAACTAGCAGGGATTTTTTATTAGTTATATTATTTCAGTGTTGTGGAGTTTACTATCGTAGATCACGTATTTCATACAAGGTCTCACTACATAGGTCAGACTCATAGTGATCCTCCTGTTTTCAGCCTCCCAATCTCTGAGATTACAGGCACACACTACCACTCCCAGTCTAGATCTTGTACATATTATGTTAGGTTTTTGTTTTGTTTTTTTCAGTGCTATGTTTGAACCCAGGGCTTTTGTGCTAGCCTGTATCCTCAGACTTTTATTATTTTTTTACTTAGATATAGGGTCTCATTCAGTTACCTGGGCTGAGCTCACACTTGTGAGCCTTCTGCCACAGTCTCCCAAAATGCTGGAATTAGAAGCATGCACCACTATAGCCAGTTAAGTTTATATGTCTTGGGCCAGCAAGATGGCTAAGCAGACTAAGCACCTGCTTAGACAAGTGTAGGGACCAAGGTTCGATCCCCTGCATCACATGCCATGCCAGCCCTTACCCCTAGGGCATAGTGAGCTAGCCACCAAGACTGGGCATGAAAGCACACGTCTGTAATTCCAGCACTGGGAAGACTGAAAACAGGAGGATCACTATGAGTCCCCATAGTGCAGTGACACCCTGTACCAAATATATTAAAAAAAAAAAAAAAAAAAAGATTTATACCATTTGCCTTTTTTTCTCCCTTTTTCTTTTGAAAGTTGTAATAGATCACTTTTTTTCCCCCAAGTTGCAGCTATTCATTGTATTTGAAAAATGATTGCTTTTTATATATTAATTTTGTATCATAAAACCTTGCTGTATTTATTAGATTCAGGAATTTTTCTTCACATTCATGTCATCAACAAGAACCAAAAAAGGACAATTTTTTTTCTTCCTTCCTGGGCTCCATATTGTGGAATTTCATAATAAAAGTCATAAAACTTAAAAGAATGTACATTGGCCATCGTTCGTTCTTGTTGAGCTTTTAATAAAAATCATCCTTTCCCTGCCACCTAAGCATCCTCTTGTTAAGAAGCACAAAGAGGGGCTGGGGAGATAGCTCCGAGGCACAAGTGCCTGCTGGGCAAGTGCAAGGTCGTGAGTTCGAACCCCGGTCCCCCCCCCCCCAAAAAAAAAAAAAAAAAAAGAAGCACAAAGATTTATTATAAGTTATGTTACCTTTTATTAAAGCTTACCCTTTAATGAAGTAGTAATGAAAGAAATTAAATGTCATATTTTCTATGAATGTTGAATGTTAAAATTTGTCTGAGAATTTTAAAATCTTGAGAAAACCCATGCTGAACATTTTGGCTTAATGTCTTTTTAATCTCACAGCAGCCTGAGGGCACTGGCATGATAGATGAAGAATTTACTGTTGCAAGGCTGTACATTAGTAAGATGAAGTCAGAAGTCAAAACAATGGTGAAGCGCTGCAAACAGTTAGAAAGCACACAAACAGAGAGCAACAAGAAGATGGAAGAAAACGAGAAGGAATTAGCAGCATGCCAGCTTCGTATTTCTCAGGTAGATATTTAGAGCAGACTTACCCAATTTTTTTTTAAGAGCCACATAAAAATTTAATTTCTTAGAAAAGTTTTCAGGAAAATGAGCCTTTATAGATTATTTTCAGTAATAAAATTTTTAAAAATTTGTAAAATTTTACTAACCTCCCTGGCTTATAACTTACATAATTTAACTGGGCTGTATATGCCAGCATAATGTACAGAAACTGACCAGAATAATGTGACTGTTGAAGATTCTAGAATTACTCTAGTGTAGACCAAAAACTTATAGGGACCAGTTCTAGCATTATATTAGGGATGGGACCATTCACCAAGATAGTAAATTTTCACTGAGTTAGTAGATAATGCTAGATGAAGTAACTGTAAGAATATTACAATATATTTTAGCCTTCAGTGTCTTAATTTGCAGATGGCATCAGTTATGCAGATGGCCATTTAATTCTTTAGCATTTTAAATCCAATCCCTTTCAAATTTTTCATGTATTTAAATGTATCAGTAAAATTGCTTCCTTTTAGATATTCTCAACAACAAAATGTATGAGATTTTTTTTCACTTCATATCAGTATTTTTTTTTCAAAAGCATGAAGCCAAAATCAAGTCTTTGACTGAGTATCTTCAAAATGTGGAGCAAAAGAAAAGACAGCTGGAGGAATCCGTTGATTCACTCAGTGAAGAACTGGTTCAGCTTCGAGCACAAGGTATTAACTTCCAGTTGCTTATGAATTGTAATCACATTGAGTTTTTTAAAATTACTAGTTTTTGGTGGTATTAGGGATCGAACTCAGGACATTGCACTTGCCATGCAACCACTTACTCCACTGAGCTATTCCCAGCCCTTTTTTAAAATTTTAGAATAATTATTCTACATTTAGTTAGACTGATAGAAAATACTGTAAGTGTGAGTAACTTGGAAAGCTAAGCAAATCATACAATTAAATGTGGCTTTGAATTGCACTTTTAAGATTGTGCTTGGATGTCAGTACCCAAGTCAGTAAATTTCCACAAAGTTAGGAGGTTTTTATATATATAAATGTGCATATAAATCTTAACATAATGACCTTAGAAGCATTTCTCATGTCAATGTATTACATTTAACAAGTATATGTAAGCTTGTAGAACAATACTAAGGAATAAGCTTATTCTCAAGACATATTTGTTCCTTGCTTTAAAACCAAAACCTTAAAGCATATTTTGACCTTCTGTTTTCTTTCCGGCCTAAACAGAAAAGGTCCATGAAATGGAAAAAGAGCACTTAAATAAAGTTCAGACTGCGAATGAAGTCAAGGCAAGTTTAATGTTACATTGGATTCTAATGACTTTAATCCCTCATTATTAATTGATTAGCTTGACTTTAATATTCTTTGTCCTCCCAAAATTATAGCAAGCTGTTGAACAGCAGATCCAGAGTCACAGGGAAACTCATCAAAAACAAATCAGTAGTTTGAGAGACGAAGTTGAGGCAAAAGAAAAACTTATAACTGATCTTCAAGAGTGAGTATAACATTTCTTCTTGGGAATTTTTTTTTTTTTTTTTTATGAAAACCAGGTTTTCAACAAGTATATATTGTCAGTAACCTATCTTTTCTTTTTGTCAGTGAAAACTGAGTTGGAATATAATTTTTCCATTTATGACCAAAAGTTTTAAGGTTAAATCAAATTGTTAAAAAATTTTTGTTCATGTTTTGATTTAAATATATGAAAAAGGAAAAAATAAGATAAATAAATATACAAAAAAGGGGAAAAATCCTCAGCTTAAACTAGTCATTCCAAGGTACCAAAGTTTCCAAGTTACTGGATAAAAGCTTAATTGGAAAGGATAGGTTTTTAAAAGTTCTTTTTTAAATAGAAATTACACTTTATTTTATCTAGAAGCCATTTTCCCTACTTCTAGAGCTCTGTTTGCAAATGTAGACTATCAAAAGTAGAGATCACTAACAGTAAGAGCCAGAGCACAGTAGCAGAATGATGAGATACGGGTCTTACTGTTTCCAGTAGACACAGAGTTAAAGGTTCAGAGGCCTCAATGATACCATGGTTTCAAATCAGAGTATGAAAAATATTGCATGTCTGTAACAGAGGAAGCTTTGGGAATTTGGAATTACAAGGTAGAATGTAGTACTTTCATATGTTTGTGAACCTGTTTTGATGTGATATTCAAAAAGCTATCAAGTTAAACAAGACTTTGTGTGTGTGTGTGTGTGTGTGTGTGTGTGTGTGTGTGTGTGTTTTCCTTGTCAGCCAAAACCAGAAAATGATGTTAGAGCAAGAACGTCTAAGAGTAGAACATGAAAAATTAAAAGCTACAGATCAAGAAAAGAGCAGAAAACTACATGAACTTACGTGAGTAGTTGTTTTATTTAAAGTTTAAAAATATATTAGAGGATTCAAGGTATCCCCTCGGACATACCAGTTTTCTGAGTTGATTTACTTCTAAAGACTGGGGAAATAAAAAAAATATATACACACATATTTATGCTTTCAGGAAAGTGAGGTCTCATACCTCAGTAGAGGCTGAATCTATCTATCTTTATTGTTGTTGTTTGAGACAGGATTTCACTATGTAGTGCATGCTGTTCACTTACATACCTGAGATTGGCCTCAAATTCACACCCATCTTCCTGCCTCAGCCTCCTGAGTTCTGGGATTACACGTATGCACCACCACCCTCAGCTGCTGGTTTAGGTTCTTACTTATAAATGTGCTTGCTATTTCTTTGTCACCTTACCTCAGGGACAATCATAAAAGTGAACCTAACGTGACATTAAGTAATTTAGAAAATTTCAGTATCTGCCACAAAAACTATAAATTTTTCAGGTTTAATCATTTGTAAAAGAAAATTACTGGTTTTGCTTTTCTCTTTTCAGATTTTTAACTCTTTCTCATATGCTGATTTAGTACTCTTTTCAAGAATATGGTTAGGTGGAAAACTCAGGATTAAAATTTTCCGCACCTTGAATTTGTGAGAGACAGTTCGCAAATGAAGTAGTAAAAAGAGTAATATGTTTAGGACTAGTTCTGAGTTTATTTTATTTTATTTTTTTTTTTTTTATTTTTTTTCTTGTTTCAGAACCTTTGTTTATTCACTCATTTTTATGGCCAGCTCAGCCCGTCCCGAGGGCAGGGCTGGCGCAGCATGTGGTGCTGGGGATCGAACCGCGGTCCCTGAAGCCGCCCAAGCTTTCCCAAGCAGGCGCTTAAGACCACTGAGCCATCCTGCTGGGCCCACTCAGTTAATTTGATAAAGATTCTTCTGAAATGAAGCCACAATTTTATTTAGAGTAATTTTCATGTGAAAATGTTAGTGTTTGATAGTTCACTATCTTTAATTCTCAATTAGTAAATAGCTTTTTGCATAAGTAATGGTGTAATGACATATGTGGATATTTTATTAGTTTTTATTTTATTTACTTTTTATGCATTTGGTGGAGAATCTTGCTACCACAGCTTGAACTCATAGTAATCCTCCAGTTTTCAGCCTCCCCAGCACTGGCATTTCAGGCACACACTTCCTGGGGACAGGGCCAGCGTGGCATGTGGTGCCAGGGAGAACCCTGGTCCCTGCCCTTGCCTAAGCAGGGTGTCTTGCTCACCCTGTGGCACATTTTTATTTTTTGGGGGGTGCCAGGGATTGAACTCAGGACCGTGTATTTGCCAGGCACACACTTATTCCACTGAGCTATCTCCCTAGCCCCTAAGTTGTTTTTTTTTTTTTTTTTTTTTCTCAGAACCAGGGATCAAACTCAGGACCTTGCACTTGCCAGGCAGGCACTTGTGCCCCTGAACTATCTCCCTGGCCCTCCTTAAAATAAAATTGAGTCATTTATTTCTCCCTAAATTGTCACATTTCATCTCTTCCTTGCCATTGTTACATAAGCTATAATTTTAACCTTTTTTTTTTTTTTTTTTTTTTTTCTTCTTTTGAGACAGGATCTTGCTATGCAGTAGTTCAGGTTGGCCTTGAGCTCATTTTTGTAGCCCAGACTGCTCTCGAACTCACACTTGCTTCAGCCTCCCAAGTGCTGAGATTACAGGCATGTGCCACCACACCCAGCCTCTCATTTTAACTTAGTAGTTAATCCTTCCAGATGAAACAGTCAGCTCTTGTGACAGAAAACTAGAATTTATGGAATCAGAATGAAACTATGTGTGTATGTATCCTTCTACTCCTAGGGTTATGCAAGATAGACGAGAACAAGCACGGCAAGATTTGAAGGGTTTAGAAGAGACAGTGGTAAGAAAAATTTTGCAATAGGAGTGGGAGTATTTTGTGGGGTTTTCACCCACTGTTCTAATTCTGAGTTTAAAAACTGAGTTGCAAAAATATTTCTGTTCTGAATTAAAGGCAAAAGAACTTCAGACTTTGCACAATCTGCGCAAGCTCTTTGTTCAGGACTTGGCCACCAGAGTTAAAAAGGTAACAATGGTGTTGAGGCATGTGGTTATTTGTATTCAGAAATGAAATCATTTTGTCATGTCAGTGTGTGTCACTAAGCTTAGATTTTTTTTTTTTTTTTTTTTTTTCTAATTAATGTTTTTCTTCTTTCAGAGTGCTGAGATTGATTCTGATGATACTGGAGGCAGTGCTGCCCAGAAGCAGAAAATCTCCTTCCTTGAAAATAATCTTGAACAACTCACCAAGGTGCACAAACAGGTAATAAAGAGCATGCAACATTGTAAGAATAAAAAGTGGAGCAGAAAGAATTGTAATGCTTATAGGGCTGGGGAGATAGTAGAATAAACGCTTGCCTGGCAAACACAAGGGCCTGAGTTCAATCCCAGGTTCTGCAAAAAAAAAAGAAGAAAGAATTTTAATGCAAGAGCCCTTTCATTAAGTAATATTTGAAGACCACCAAGTTTTACGGGAATTGATGTTTTTAGCAACTGTGTTGTCAGTGAGAACATGTATTTTTACTTCCACTGTACAAATTCAGGGTTGTCAAGTTTTTCTTATTTTGATAGGTTTTTGAAGTTAATCTATACTCTTTTTGTCCTTATACATTAAAATGCCCCTTTCTCAGAAATATATATATATATATATATATATATATATATATATATATAAAATGGAGGATTCTTTTCTTTAAGAATTGATGCTTGCTGTGATTTGTTTTTCAGTCTCTTGAGACAGGGTCTTGCTGTATAGTTCAGGCTGGCATTGCTCTCAAGATGACCTTGAACTCACAGGGATCCTCCTGCCTCGGCATCCCTTAACTTTTCACTTAGGAAGGGGCTTGCCAGTCTTACGCTATTTGTGCTCTTAATTTGCCTAAGAGGGTATTCACCAGATTTGCCTTTTTATCAAAGAAAGCCCATCCACTATTTTTGTGCTCTAGCTTATTATCTTTGCTTAGCAGAGATTAAAAAACAACCCAGTTTGCTCCTCTAAAATAGTCTTAACTTTTTTCTTTTTTTTCTCTCTCTTTTTTTTTTTTTTTTTTTTTTTTTTTTTTTTTTTTTTTTTTTTTTTTTTTTTTTTTTTTGATAGTACTGGGAATTGAACTCAGGACCCTGTGCTTGCCAGGCAAGCACTTATTCTACTGAGCAATCTCCCCGGGCCCTAAAATAGTCTTACCTTCATGTGAAACATATGTATGAATGTGTGTATTCTTGCATGTTGCTACCTGACCTAGTTAAATAGGAAAAACATAATAGACAAAGTATGAACTGCTTGTGCTTTCTTGAAGGAGAAACCCCTATTTTCTTTTTGTACCCCCAGTTGGTACGTGACAATGCCGATCTTCGCTGCGAACTGCCTAAGTTAGAGAAGCGACTTCGAGCTACAGCCGAGAGAGTGAAAGCTTTGGAGTCAGCACTGAAAGAAGCCAAAGAAAATGCATCTCGTGATCGAAAACGCTATCAGCAGGAAGTAGACCGCATAAAGGAAGCGGTCAGGTCAAAGAACATGGCTAGAAGAGGGCATTCTGCACAGATTGGTTAGTAAGGGGATGCCAGAAGCTTTTAGCTATGCTTTGTTTGAACACTTTCGTTTAGTTGGAAGCATTACCTGAATGTTATGTTTCGTCTTTTAATTTGGCTGGCTTTCATATCTAACTTATCAAATCACAGACTCTATTAGAAAGGAAGAGAGAATAGCTAAAACACCTAGGCTGGCCTTGGTGACACAGGTCTGTAATCCCAGCACTGAGGCACATCACCATGAGTTCAAGGCCAGCCTTAACTATATAGTGAGCTTGGCTCCTCTAAAAAAATAAATAAATAAAATAGGCCTAAACAGTCATTGCAGGGACTGGGAAGATAGTTCAGTAGAATAAGTGCTTGCCTGGCAAATGCAATGACCTGAGGTCAACCCCTGGTCCCGCAAAAAAAAAAAAAAAGCCACTTACTTAAACAATTACTGTAGTTGTACATTATACTTTATTCTAATTTAGACATTGTTTTTTATATTAGCTAAACCTATTCGTCCTGGACAACATCCAGCAGCTTCCCCAACTCATCCAAGTGCGATTCGTGGAGGAGGAGCATTTGTCCAGAATAGCCAGCCAGTAGCACTGCGAGGTGGCGGAGGCAAACAGATGTAAACATGTACGCATATTCACAGGTTTGTACTTCATGTCTGGCATTTATTATGTGCTACCTATACATGGAAATGTTGAGCCATTGGCTGTCAAACCTTTTGGAGTATTTTAATTCTCACATTAGTGTCATTTTTTAAATGACTATTCTTTTATAAAAGCTACTTTAGGGCCTGAGTGAGTAGCTCAGCAGATTCAAGTGCCTGCAAGCAGGAGCTGGGATTCCGATTGCTGGGCCTGCTGTGTGCCCCTGGGGTGCACTGAGAAGCAGTTAAGACTGGATGTGGTGATGTGAACCTGTAATCCCAGCTCTTGGGAGCCTATAAAACACAGATTGGTTTAAGTCCCATCTAGTAGTATAGACTCACCCTAAAATACAAAAAAAGCTACTTTAGCATCATTTCTTTACATAGCTCAGCTCATATTACACATTCATAATTATATTTTTTAATCCATTATATTATTTTTAATCTTGATATTCTGACTACTGAATAGATTATATTTTACAAATTTTCTTTTACTGGAAGTTTAATAAAATGTATTCTTTTTCCAAAATGGAACTTCCACAGTGAAATTTCTTCTTTATTTAAATGTATTTGGTACAGGGTCTCACTACACAGCTCAGACTTGCAGTGTTCCTCCTGCTGTCAGCCTCCTCAGTGCTAGGATTACAGGTGTGTGCCACCATGCCTGGTCTCAGTGGCTGCTCAGCATGCCCGGGGGCAGGGCCAGCACAGCATGTGGTGCTGGGGATTGAACCCCTGTCCCTTTACTTGCCTAAGCAAGCACTTAGTCTGTGGAACTATCCTGCCAGCCCTGAGCAGTGAAATTTAAAGTATGAAACATTTTTTTTTCTACTTCACCACCTTTTAGATGATTTCTAGAAACTAGTACAAAGCTTGCTCATGTTTAAGCTTTTAGAAAGACTGCAATAAAATACCTAAGTTATTTTTGTCTTTTATTTCATCCTTGTCAGCATTAACTATTAATGGTTCTTAAACTTGTAATAGAGCCAGCTGTACATGGTGGTACATGACTATAATCCCTGCAGTATGGGAGGCTGAGGCAGGAGGATTATGAGCTCAAGCCTATCCTGGCAAGTTAGTGGAACCCTACTAAACTAAAAGGCTGGGGAAGCAGCTTGGCATAAAGATTGTAGTTCAGTACCTAATACTGTAAAAGCAAATACAAAGACTAAATAAAGTAAGCCAAAAATGCCATCTCATTTGTGTGTTACTGAAGTTGGAATTTTATTTATATGTATATTTATTGTTCTTTTTTTAATTTGACATCTCTGTCACTTTGCCTATGTCCCTTCTGTTCCTTATATATTAAAATGTAGACAAAAAGCATTGATTAGACCAGCATGAACATTTTGTACTCAACTATCAGTTAATTGTGGGTCACTTTAGTAAACAAATAGTTGGTTTCCTGCCCATTATAAATGATTTCTCTGTTTTTTTTCTATTAGACTTAATAGTGTTTTTTAACTCCTTTATTAGTCAAATGAAAATAGTTGTGGTTTTTTTTTTTTTTTTTTTTTTTTGTCTTTTTGAGACAGGGTCTCGCTATGCAGTTCAGGCTGGCCTTGAGCTCACTTTCGTAGCCCAGGCTGGTTTCGAGCTCGCTCCTGCCTCAGCCTTCCAAGTGCTGGGATTACAGGCATGCGCCACCACACCTGGCTTGAAAATAGTTTTTGAGGATTATGTGAGTTAAGATGTTGTTACTAGCTGGGAATGGAAATGCAGAGCTCAGGGAGCTGGAGCAGAGTTGATTCTAGCCTATGGCTAGAATCTAGCCTATGGCTAGAACCTAGCCTATGGCTAGAACCATGGCTAACAGCAGTTTAGTGAGATCCTGTCTGAAAATAATTTTGTTTTTAAAGGCTGGGGTTGTAGGCCCTGGGTCCAGTCCCCAGTACTGCCAAGACTAAGAGGAAAGTTGCCTTTTCTACCTTGCTACAAGTGGGAAATGGGCAAGGGGTTTTTCAGAATATAGATAGGAAACTTACCTGTTTCTGATGATCTCATGTTAAAATTCCTGTGTACACTTTAAACACCTACCTCATTTGCAAAGATGCCAGATCATGACCATTGTTACATGCCATGGAGAGTACATGGACTCATAGACATGAAGTATAGCAGAAGCGAAACTTCAGTGGTGGTTCTGCAGAAGCGGTATCTGTATGAAGAAGCAGAGAGCAGGTCTCATCTCTGGCTGGCATTGTCTCAAGTCCCAAGGGCAGTAATCTTTGTTGCCTTCTAAACTATCCATGGATTTTTGTTAATCTCACCCTTTGCATTCCTTTCATGGTGGAATGTTGCTTGTCAGTTACTTAGTTCTACATCTTGTTTTAGGTCCTTCTGGCTAAGGGTCATTCTTTGTTGTTAACTTCGTTAATTAGATTGGCCAGTAAATTTTCATTCAGATTTTCTGGTGCTGGGGAAATAGCTCAGTAGAATGGGCCTGAGTTCAATTCCCAGTTCGGAAACTTTTTTTTTTTTTTTTTTTTTTTTTTTTTTTTTTTTTTTTTTTTTTTTTTTTTTTTTTTTTTTTTTTTTTTTTTTTTTTTTTTTTTTTTTTTTTTTAAGTAGACCATCTGTATTTCTTACGTGTACATGAAGCTGAGCTATTCCTGGTGTACTGATGGCAGTTTAGCACATATGAGAGATAGGGAACCCTGGTAAACTGGGATGTCAGAACTTGAAAATAGACATGTAAAAATGCAGGTATTAGCACACACCTGTAATTCTAGCACTAAGGAGGCTTGAGGTAAATGCATAGAGACCTTGCCACAAAAATACTCTGCTCATCTGTGTGTTCATTTTATTGCTGGTCGAGAGGAGAGTAGTAGTTCTTATTTATTTATTTATTTATTTATTTATTTATTTATCTAATTATAAAATTTCTTTTTTAAGGCTAGGGAAGATAGCTGAGTAGAATAAGTGCTTGCTTGGTAAATGCAAGGACCTGAGTTCAATCCCCAGTTCTTTTTTTTTTTTTTTTTTTTTTTTTTTTTTTTTGTCTTTTTGAGACAGGGTCTTGCTATGCAGTTCAGGCTGGCCTTGAGCTCACTTTTGTAGCCCAGGCTGGTCTGGAACTCGCACCAATCCTCCTGCCTCAGCCTCCCGAGTGCTAGGATTACAGGCGTGAGCCACCACGCCCGGCAAAATCCCCAGTTCTGAAAAATAAATAAATATAATAAGAAATAAAATTCCTTTTTATTTATTTTTTAATTTTTAAATTTTTTTCTTTTAATAAATAACAGTGTGACATTTTGAAAAACACCTTAGTAGTACATTCCCAATAATTGATACAAGGCATATTGTTCTTGTAGTAGTTACACAGAGCAAAAGATGTAGACATGATAATTTTTCTCATCATTGTTGGTACAAAAAATTTCTTCTCATTGAACTAAGAGAAAATAGTTGTATACATAGTCCAGTATTCCATAATCCTCAGTGGATTTATTGGCAGAACTGGCAATGTTGGAAGCTGTTGATTTAAGCCTTTTACAGCTCAGCATACTAATCAAGCCTTATGTTTTATGCCTTGTGGTTAAACATTTTTGCAGGGTGGTTAAAAGCAAGTTAAAGCAAAATCTGTGTAACAAAACAAGTAATTTTTGTATCTCCCAAGATCAGTCGGATCCCCTCAGGATTTACTTTGGAACCATGTACAGTGCTTTGTAGAACTGTTGTCAGTGTCAGCTGTCTGGATGAGTCATGGCCATTGCTTGACCAGTTTGCTGTCTGTGAAAGCCTGAGAGAATGATTTCTTTAGGTGACTCTCCTCAGGCACACCATATACATCATCAATCCCTTTCTTCTGTGGTCCTATAATCTCCTTGAACAGAAAAGTTGGGAAACCACTGAGTTATAGGATATTACAGCACAGGTTCTCTTCTGTCCTGAGTCCTCACTGACCTTGAAGGGCTAGGGCCAAAATACTGGCAATCTTTGTAGCCCTTCTTTTTCTCTAATTTTTGGTCTGTAAACTTACATTCTTAACCCTCCAGAAGAAAAGCTTTGTGATACTATTACTCTATAACGTAGGCATAGAGCTTAACATCAGTGTCTTTTGAATATCAAATGTCTTGCACTTGGAATCACTATTTTCCATCAAAAAATCATTGATATTCTAATAAATTTCTGTACCATGTGATAAAAGCAGTTACACATTTTTACATAGACATTTAGAAATCTTAAGTATATACGAAATTGTAGCCAGCCAGTCCTATGGCATTTTTCCTATTCTCTTGTCCTCATTTAATACCCTTTTTTGTTTTCGTGTAAACCAATCACTTAACTGAAATTACATTAGAAGCAGCACAAATCTAAAAGACAAGAATGACAGGCATTCCAAGCATAATGTTAGTGTTAATTGCTATCCTCAGTATGAAAAATATTTTGGTGGTTCTTAGGACCATTGTCTAATTCATCCTGTGTATATAAGTGCATGGTTTTGCTCCTGCCATGTTTCCTATCTTTTCTGTTTGCGGTCTCTTCATTGCTTAACCCTTAAGTTCTTGATTTCCATTCAGCTGTGTTATGCCTTTCATTTTTATTTCTTCTTTTGAGTTCTTACACTAGGGAGACTATACGATAATTACACATGTAGGTCTGGTTTTATTTCACTTATGAGGATATGTTCAAGATACATCCACTTATATGGGGCCCGGCAGAATGGCTCAGTGGTCTAAAGCACCTGCTTAGGAAAGCTTGGGCAGCTGCAGGGACCACGGCTCAATCCCCGGCACCACATGCTGCGCCAGCCCTGCCCTGAGGGCAGGCTGAGCCAGCCATAAAAATAAATAAACAAAAATTCTGAAAAAAGAATAAAATAAAACAAATTCTTTTAAAAAAAGATACATCCACTTATATATGAAGCCTTCTAATTCATCACTCTTTATACCACATCTTTTTCAACCATTCTTCAGATGATGAGTATTTTGGTTGTTTCCTAGATATGACTATCACAAATTGTGCTGCTATGAACATAGATGCACAGATATCTCTATGATACAATGATTTCAGTTCTTTTGGGGAAAATTCCCAGTAAGGGGATAGCTAGGTTGAATGGGATTTCCAGTTCTAGTTTTTTAAGGAGTCTCCACACTGCTTTCCATAATGGTTGCACCAGTCTGCATTTCCACCAGCAGTGGAGAAGGGTTCCTTTTTCCCCACAGCCACTCCAACTTTTGTTGTTGGTTGATTTCTTTATGGTAGCCATTCTTTCTGGGGTGAGATGGTATCGAAGTTCTGTTTTAATTTTCATTTCACAAATGGCTAGTGATGTGGAGCATTTCTTCATGTATGTATAGGCTCATCGAATTTCTTGCTCTTAGAGTGTATGTTCATCTCAGATGCCTGTTTCTGGATTGGGTCTTTGAATTTTGGCACCCTAATGTTTTTCAGCTCTTTACAAATTCTAGATAGAAAACCTTCGTCTGAATACTTACTAGTTAAAATCCTTTCAAAATTAGTGGGTTGTCTTTTCACTCTGTGGTAATTTCTTTTGAGGTGAAAAAACTTCTCAGCCAGAGTAGGTCCCAGTTGTTGATTCTTTCAAGTGTTAAATGTGCATTTTGATTTTTGTATGTGAACTCTTTGTCTACCCCAATGTCTTCAAGATTTCCTCCCATTTTCTCTTCCAGAAGATTTAGTGTTTCCCTTTTAATATTTAGATCTTTAATCCATTTTGACTTTAGTTTACTGCATGGTGATGGACCTGAGTCAAGTTTTAGTTTTTGACATGTAAAGAGCCAGTTTTTCCAGCACCGTTTGTTAAAGAGTCTGTCTTCTTCCAGTAAAGCATGTTTGGCCCCTTTGTCGAAGATAGGTGGCTGAGTGTGTTTTATTTGCTTCTGCATCTTCTAATGTATTCCACTGATCCTCAGGTCTATTTTTTTGCCAATACCATGCTGATTTTATCACTGTGATTCTGTAGTATAATTTTAGGTCAGGAATTGTAATGCCTCCTGCCTTACCTTTGTTGCCCAGGATTGTCTTTGCAATTTTGGGTCTTTTCTGGTTCCTAATAAATTTTAGGAAGTATTTCTTTAGGTCTGTGAGGTTTGTTGATGGTATTTTGATAGGAATTACATTAAATCTGTATAACAATTTAGGGATATGGCCATCTTCACAATATTTGTTCCTATCCAGGAGCAGGGAATATCTTTCCATTTTCGAAAATCCTCTAGGATCTCTTTTTTTCAGAGTACTGTAGTTTTCATTGAACAGGCCTTTTACTTTAGTTAGGTTAATTACTAAGTATTTCTCTTTTTTTTTTTTTTTTGGTGCTATTGTAAAAGGTATTACTTCTCCAATTTCTCTCTGCGTGTGCTTGTTATCTGTGTAGAAGAATGCTGTTGACTTGTGTGTTGACTTTGTATCCTGTGCTACTGAATTTGCATGTTCTAGTAGCTTCTTGGTGAAGTTTTTTGGGTCTTCCAAGTAGATTATCATGTCATCTGCAAATAGTGATAGTTTAGCTCCTTTTTTTTTTTTTTTTTTTTTTTTTTTTTTTTTTTTTTTTTTTTTTTTTTTTTTTTTTTTTTTTTTTTTTT